>LNAC01000799.1:12363-56202 GCA_002007465.1 Ailurus styani | reverse complement strand
AAGAGACTTCTAATCTCATAAAACAAACTGAGGGTTACTGGGGGGTGGGAGGGTAGGGATAGGGTGGATGGGTTATGGATATTGGAGAGGGTTTGTGCTTTGGTGAATGCTGTGAAAGATGTAAGCCTGATGATTCACAGACCTGTACCCCTTGGGCAAATAATAAAAATAAAATTTAAAAAAAATTGGAAGATCTCATGGAGGATGAAATATTCCACACATGTATTGTATAAATATGAAAATATAATTTTCTCAGAGTTTCCTATAATGGCGTTTGGCTCCAAATCCACTGACCTGAATTACTCTGTGAGGTAGATGCTAAGTATGTCAAGGCAGCTGGCAGAGAGAATGCAAAAAGCACTACTCCCCTTAGCTTGCCATGAGATGTGAATTTTCTACTTCTGACTTTGGCGAATCTGTGATGAATCAAATGTTTACTCTGACCAATTTAAAACATCTGGGTGATTCTAACTTTGGGGACATACTGCTTTATATATACTGAATGCCTGAAAATTGGTAGAATTTTAGATTTCTTTTCTTGATAAATGACACTGCCTTAATTTTTTGCAATACCCAAAGATTCATAAGTGCTTAGCTGTCATCCTTTTTTTTCCCATTTAGTTAAAATCTTCTACCTTTTATCTATCACACATATAACTCTTAGAAGAGCAAACATCTGAATTATTAACAGTTCTCAAACACGCCATTTATGTGTGTACACACTATCAGACCATAATCCCCCTCCGAAAAAATCCAGCATAAAAGGCTGTATGTTGATATTGGATAACTCCTAGTTTTCTAGTTATTATTTTCTCAGAACAGCTCCAAGAGGCTCTAGTTGGGGTCTCTTCTGGGTTCTAGATCGAGAGTGAAGATTGAGTTTGTGGTTGGAAGATAGAAATTAGCTGTGAGCAACATAATTCACCTTTGTGAAGTCAAGAAATACAAGATGCACACATAACAGAAGGTAGTTACAGTTGTTTTCCCTACAAACCATGGAAGGATTGACATAGACAAAAGAGTGGGGAGATCAGCAGTGCCATCAGATCTAGGGCTCACCGTTCCATTGAACTAAGACAATTTCTGTACTCTTTACAGACATCCTCAAAAAATAGGAACCCAGAACAGGAAAAGGAATAATCTGTGTCCCATTAGCCATGCCAGTTGTTTTGTCATGCAGTTGGCCTCAGATTTATTTAGTTCTCAGTATTTAGGCCTGTGCTGGCCAATAGAAGTATGAGGGGAGCCACATCTGTAACTTTAAATTTTCTAGTACCACATTTAAAAAATTTTTTTAAATGCAGGACTGATTTCAAATATGTATTTTATTTGACCCACTATTCAAAAATATCATTTCAATTTGCAGTCAATATATAATAAACTATCGTTGAGGTCATAAAATTCTTTCCCCATCCTAAAGTCTTGGAAATCCTGTGTGTGTTTTATATGCATATCAATTTGGATGCTAACTTGTCATTAATTGTACTTGATCTGAATTTAGATTTCATAAAATTTACAATCGGAAATGTAGATTCACGTACTCAGGTTGTTCCAAATGTACTTAAATGTTCTCCAGTGACTGAATCAACAATAGATTTTAACATTTAGGTATGAATTAGTAAAAATTAAGTAAGACTAAAAATTTAGTTCTTCAATCGCACTAGCCTCTCTTCAAGTCTTCATAGCCTTGTGTGGCTGACAGCTGCCATATTGGAAAGCCCATGTTTAGACTGTCTGGGTTTGCCCTCAGACTCTGCCACTCATTGACTGCCTTATCTTGAGTATGTTGGTTTCTCTTTTAGTTGGCTTAGTTTTCTCATCTGTAAAATGGAGGTGATAATAATAATACATACATCAGAAGGTTAATATCAGGATTAAGTGAAATAATACCAGTAATACAATTAAACACTGAATACAGTGCCTGATATATAATGAGGCCTCAACAAATATTAGCTTTTATTATTATTATTGTTTGTGCTGTCATCGTGTATTTGCTTTCATAATTTATAACATTATCAACTTTGAGTGTCTGGCAGAAGTCAAGTTCTCATTTTTTGGGTTTGTGAAACAGATAGATGCTGGACTACATGCAGAAATGTAAGCCTCTCCTCTTCCAGATCCCTATCTCCAGCTGCCTAGATATCGTGCTGTCAGAGTGTCAGCCTGGCTAACCTCAACTCCCCTTTCGGCTTGCATCAGCTCTCCTGAGTAGAACTCACATATCTCTCTCTGGGACAATGCTATTTTTCCATTTATCTAAACCCAGGACTTTAGAAGCCTCACTGAATCCTCCTCTTTCCTCACCTTTGTGAGCAATCCTCAGGTGCCCCCAGATTTCAGCATAGAACTTCACGCTTTCCTGCTTTTTCTTATCCACTGCCACCACCCCCTCCTCTTGCCTGGAGAGCTGCAATGGTCTCCTAGTTACTGAGCTTCAGCTTCCACTCTCTAACCATCACATTGAGGCTGTCGTATGCTACTATTGAATTACTCTTCTGAAACTGGTATTTTTATCATATAATTCTGCTTGTTTAAATGCTTTCTTCACTGCCCGTGACTTCCAGAATAAAACCATCTCCTCTATAAAGACTTTCTTGACTAATTCTGTGTCCGTGATAGGGGGTCCAAGTGATAAACCCCTTGCATGTGTCATGGCATCTTCCACTCAGTCTACCAAAGCCCCAGAGCTTGATTCCATGCAGTGGGGTCACTGTGGGCCCTTAGCCTCACGAAGACAGAGGCTGTTTTGTTGCTGGCTTTGCTTTATGGGTTTTTGTTTGTTGGTTGGTTTCTTTTGTCTTGATCTCTCTACAATGCAGCACAGTAGTTCCTCTCTAAATTCTCATTTTTTTTGTACGAGCTAGCTAATGACACTCCTTGTCTGGCATTCAAGGCCTCCAAAAGTAGCCCCAATCTACTTTCCTGGTCTTATCTCTGCTTCTCCTCCACACAGTTTATCTCTAGTAAACTAGTCTGCAGCAGTCTTAAATAGCTTTCCATGTTTCCCTCTCCATGCCTTGGCTCACTATCCCCTCTCCCGAAGTATCCTCTCTCCCCTCTTGACCTGCCGAAATTCTACCCTTTTGTAAAGGTCTAGTTCATCTTTCTGCCACAATGGCATCCACAGAGTATCATACACTGCACTGTGCTATGGAGTAAGGATGGCATAGCCTACTGGAAGGAAACCAGACTTGGGGGCCAAGTGGATTTGTCTGTTTTGCTGACCAAGCTGCCTATCCTCTCTGAGCCTCGCATTCTTACTCTATGTAATTAGAGTAACAAAACCTAAGTTTCAAGGTTATCTTGAATATTAAGGATAATGTATATATTGGTATTCAGCTTCAGAGAGTATGTGAGCTCTGGTATTTTCAGTATGGTCATAGGGCATCGAATCTTATAGCTTCGAAAATATTTTTTAGTATAAGATTTCATTGTCATTTGGATCACTCTACAGTATATGCTGTATTTCAAACTAGACTACAAGTTTCTGGGCTACAGCTAGCACCTAGTTGAATGGTGGGCACATACACACAAATAGATACATCTGGGGATACTTACAGATATCAAGAGAAGGAGGTGTTTTCATGTGTATTGAGTCATTTAATCCCCACAGAAGGCACCATTCTATGTGGAAGTTGATAATATTTCTGTTTTATCCACAAAGAACTGGGACTTGAAGAATTTCAGTCCTTCCCAGTCAATCCAGATCGTAAAGTGATAGAGGCAAGAAATTCAAACAGTGCTTACACATTTTTGTCCAAATCTGTTCAATTCTATTTCTTCCCACATTACCACATGCAACCTTCTTAAATTGCTACCTTTGAAAATCCTCTCCTAAAATGATGGTAAGGGAATAATAGAGTATAAATCCCCAGTGCTCAGCATTGCTGTCAGGAATGACAAATCACACTTGAATTTCTTTTTCCTGAGAAAGAGTAAGAACAGTCTATTGGTAAATACAATTAATACTTAAACATAATATGTAAAAAGTCTTCTCTGCAGAGAATACTCTTTTGATTGAAAAATCCTAAAATTTAGATTATATTTTCCCCAAATGCTCTCTAGAATCAGCAACGTTTAAGGTGGCTGAATTTCGTATCTGGACCATAATATGGCTACAGTCATGCCAAAATATAGAAAAGTGCTTCTAAGAGGCACAGAGTAAAGAAACCCTTGCATAAATTATTGTTTTTAAGCTTAAATTTGCACACACAGGCAAACCCTATAGCCAGTGGAGAACCTGAGAGATATATGCACAGAACATTCCAGGGATAACAGTTAGAACTTTTCATTAAGGAGTCTCAGGTTAGACTAAAGTTAGTCCTTCTATTTTGGTAAAGGACCAGGATAACTTACCCATAAATAAACGATCATTTACTTATTGTTTTATACTAATTCTGCAGGCAATTTACATAGACTAGACAGTCAAGGCAAAAAATTGCGGGGACAAAGTAACATCCTCTCATTGCTTAAGTTTAGGTTAATCATTAATATTTTTCCGTGGGTCAGTACCCCTTAGAAGCAAAAAATGCAGCCATGCTCTTCAACCCCATGTATTTGCCAAATGAGAAAAGCCATGTGTCAGACTCGTTAGAGCTTTGTCATATGCTAAAAACTCTTAGCTCTTATTCTCAGTGAAATTCTCTTATATTAGGAGATTGGATCTGACTTACTTTTATATCCCTTGTGCTGTTAAACTAAAAACCTTTCAAAAATAAATGTCCAATAATTGTTATTTAATAAGTAAGTGAATGAATTAATAAAGGGTGCGCTATTTCACAAAGAACACTATTAATTTGGATACGTGAGTCTAGTGTCATTTTAATAAAAAGGTACAGGATATTTGAATGCTTAGAGTACTATTAAGAATTTTTGAAATAATTGAAAAACATGACCTTTGTTATAGTTGAATTATGTCTTCTCCAAATTCAGATGTTGAACTCCTATTACCCAATACCTCAAAATGTAGCTGGTTTTGGAGGTAAGGTCTTTAAAGATGATGAGGTTAAAATGAGGTCTTTAGCGGAGGTCCTAATCCAGTATGATTTATGTTCTTATAAGAAAAGAAAAATTGGAAACACAAAGAGAGATACCAGACATGTACACACAGAGAGAGAAAGCCGTGTGAACACACAGCAAGAGGACAGCCATCTGCAAGCCAAGGAAAGAGGCCTCAGAAAAAAAACAGACCTCTGGCCACTTTGATCTTGGATGTCCAGGCCTTCGGAATTGTTAAAAAAGCAGGTCTCTGTTGTTTAAACCACACAGTCTGTGGCATTTGCTGTGGCAGGTTAAGCAAATTCATGACCTTTTGTAAGGTGTTACCTTTGAAAATCCTCTCTTAAAATGATGGTAAGCGAATAGGAGAGTATAAATCCCCAAGAGTAGAGGGATGAGAAAGGAGACAACTGGAGATGAGAAAGAAATGGAAAATAGGGAACAGAAATTAGCCAGTTGGGAATGCTAATTATAAAGTGCTCAAAGATAAGGGTGTCAGGAGGAGGGAACAATGCCCTTTGTGGAAATCTGGGAAGACTTGGGAATTGAGGAACCATACTAAGTATAATTAAATATAGGCAGCGGTTGATGGGAAGTCTGCATGTAAAGTGAGTTCTTCCATGGATCTTCCTCTTAACCTGCACAGCTGAAGACGAATCCCACTCCATCCTCATCAGAAGACTGGATTTATTTGACAAGAGGGGTTCCAACTTGGAGATACCAATGGAAGGAGGATGATTAAAGAGAAGTCTATCAATTGAATAGCGAAGCCCTGACTTCTCTAGTAGCACAGGAACTGTGTCAGTTAGGCTTATAATGCTTAGTCAGGAGATTGAAGAATTCTTCTCTAGAAAATTGGAATCACCACCCAGGGAAAAGACCTACAGATACAGACACTACATGGCTACCTAGTGAGAAAGCAAGGTTCTTTATTCCCCATGTACCTTGCTGTGAATGGCAAGACTCTACAAGCACACTTGTCATGCAGAGCTCCCAGTCAGCATTTTAGTGTCTTTCTCTTTAAAATGAAAGGACAGCCAAGGCCTCACAAGCCTTAAAGAAACTTTCCAACATAAAGTCTAAAACAAACAAATGAAAATGATGATGATTATAATAATAATAATAAAAGAGATAACAATTTATGGAACAAAAAGAAATTTTAGACAAAATATAATAAACTTATTACATCCGTAAAACAAAATGATACCATATAAAATTAGTAAGAACAAAAAAGTTACTAAAATTTAAAACAATGATAGATAAACACTAAATGAGAGAGCTGAAAGATAGAGTTTTAGTAATCTTCCAGTAAGTAAAACAAAGAGACAAAGAGGTGGACAATAGAAGTTAGGAAAATTGGAAAAATAATTCTGTGACTAAGATCTAACTACTAGGAGTTTGAGAAAGAAAAATCAAACAGAGAAAATTAGAGGGAATAAGCTCATCAAATAAAGAATATAAAAATTTCCTCAAATTGAGGGGCATATTTCTCTTCATTAAAATGGCCTATGATTACCATCACAACAAAGGAAACAGACCCATGTGAAAAACTTATCTGGACATTTCAGACCACAGCTACAAATAGAAGGCCCTAAAAGCTTTGAGAAGAGAAGAAAAAACCCAGAGAGTACATTTCTCATAGGGGTTCATGTGGTATCAATTTATTCTCTCAAAAGCACATTAGATGCCTACAAAACAATGGAGTAAGATACTCAAAATTCTAAATAAAAATGATTTGCAGCTCAGAACTCTAAACCCAGCTAAATCATCAATCAAGTGTGAGCAACTGATAAAATAATTGCTGTGATTGACCCAGGCAGAAAATATTTTTCAAAAGGCTTTCTAAAGTCATACTGGGAAGTTCTGTAAGAATTAGTGATAATGCCACATAAAATTAAGCAAATTAAAAAAAAAAGAGGCAATTTACAACTTCAGAAAAAAGGACTTGTTCAGTAAGTGAAACATAATCATGGCACACTATGTAGCTTATTAATAAGCTTTACTTCCCAGGGATAATAAGATAAAACCTGAATTTTTATTAGCCATTAATTGTTACATAATCGTAGGAGGAGGATAGAAGGTGGGAAGGGGGGAAGTGAGATGGTGAAGGAGTGTAAAATCATCATCATCATCTATAATGGGAAGTTAGTAAATGTGTGGAGTTAAAATACCAGAAGAATGGACTTAAAGAGTTTCAGAGACCCGTAGTGGGAGGAGTGGCACACAGGACCCCTGTTTCTTACTCTAAGCTTGTATAGTACACCTGGGAGGAATATAGTTAAACAATTATTTTGTAAATTTGACAGGAACCAAAGCAATCAAATTTCCCAATCTAATAGATGTCCTGTGTTAATTAGCACTATCACAGTTAAATGTCTCGGATTGGGATTGTTCAATATTTGAGTGGAATATTCTGTTTCCCCTTTAATACTTGATAGATTTCACATTGTTGCTTCCTGTTGAACAGGAAATGGTGGTCCTGTCTATTGGCAGGGGAAAGGCTGGCTTCTCCTGACCTCTCAGGAGACACGAACACCTGGCCAACCACACCAGCAGATTGAGTGCTGGTGATGAGTGAGGTTGTAGACATTGAAGGCAACAACCGTTAGGTTGTTCGGGTAGTAGATTATCGTGTGCAGTTCTCACTCTGTAGATGACTTATCACTAGTACTCTCCACCTCTAGTCTTCTCACTACTAAGCAAGATAATCGTGTAAAATAATCAAGATAGAAAGAAGTCACTATATCACAATGAGCTGTTGAATTCACATTCAATGAAGTAATCTTTACGAAGAGTAAAATAAAACCCATGATTTTTCGTGCCATTGTTTGACCCTACTTGAGTGAAAGAGCAGCATAATGAAGTTGGTTTTCTGTGCAAGGCTTCACAGAATACATCTGGCTTCTTTCCAGTCACATCTCATCTGTCAGAATTGCCATGACCCAGGCTGTTCTTTGCAGGTTTCCAGTTCCCTTTGCCTCAAAAGCATCCCGGCAGTTTTTGTGACCTTCAGCATGGTCAGCAGAACACACACTGTGAGAGCTCCTTGATTTAACAGAAAAATCCGTTGCTTTGTCCAGAGGAAGGGCTTTCCGGCGCAGGTTCATTGCACATGTCCGACTGCCAGGCTTCCCGAAAGCCAGGTGTGTCAGCAATGCAGTGAACAAACAGAATCACACATTTGACTTCTCCCTCTCCAGCAGCGAGCCGCGAGCAGCGAACAGCAAGCAGCACAGTTCCCTTGCCCAGCAGCAACAGCCAATGGCCTCACGCTGTTCCCTCTTTTCTTCTTTTCTGTTAATTGAGAAAACCAGTGGCTTCAAGAGCAACATCAGCAGAGCTAAATGTAAATGGAGTCAATAGAGAGAGACGAATAGCCCAGTGAGAAACCCAGATATTTTAGTGTGATACCCTAGCGTTCAGCACCATAAGCCTGGCATTCCAGCATGCCTTCACCTCTCGCTTCCCCTCCCAGTTCTGCCCCCTTCAGCCACTCTCTTGTGTTACTCCCACGCATATCTCTGTCCCCTATAGGAAGTTCCTACAAAGGTGGGGCCCATGTGTTATTTTCATCTTGCATTTCTCCCATGGCTTGGCTCTTAGTTTTTCACATAGTGGGGCCTCAAAAAACAGATTTTAAATTGCATTTTCCAGTTGATGTCATATGTTGTAAAATACCTTTCATTCTGTATTAACTCCCTGTGTCTCACTCACTCCTGTGTTTCCAGAGTGTATTGCCTCTGGTCCAGCATACTGGTAAAGGAGTCAACTTTGGACTCTACCTAATATAAGAACCCAGCCCCCACTTATTCGTTATTTATCCTTGAATTCTTAAAGATTCATCATCTCTAGAACCAGGATGTAATGTTGACCTCTTTGAAGACAAAATGACATAATATCTGCATTGCAGATGTTAATATGCTGATACATAGCTATTATTACTAGATTAGCATTATTTATTATTACTATTATTAGTTTCCTCATTTCTAAATGAAAATGATGATGCCATACTCACAGTGTTATTGTGAGAATTTAAAGAGTATGTGTGTATATATGTACATATATACGTATATACACACAGTCTATCTACATGTATATACATATGTACATGTGCAAATGATTATATGCATATACTTACACATGTATATAACATGCGTACATATACTAGAACCTAATACATAGTAAACACTCTGTTAGCCATCATTATCACTAGGGTTAGGATAAGTAATAACTATGTTATAATTCTCGCTCGTATCTAAAATGAAGTTGGCAATACTAAGCTTATAAGGTTGTTGTAAGGATTTTAAGTTAATATTTATGAAAGCCTTGGAACTGTGCCTTGCTATGATAACCACCATGAAAGTGTTTACTTTTGTTATTTCTACTAATAGTAATAAAAAAGGTGATTGTATAGAGTGGTAAGCTGATAATATAGCATATGCTCAGTAAGTTGTAATTAACTACTTTTGTGTTGGTTTCCTAATACAATGATAGCACAAATGGAATATTAATGGCAACACATACTTTCATGATAATATTAATTATCTTTCTACACACTGGGCAAAAGAAGTTCTAGGATGGCAAAACATCTTGGCCCAGAAGCCTGCCCTCGGCAAAAAGACAAGATGTGAGTGAGGAAAATAGGCCTACAGGAATTGTGAGGGTGGCGGTTTGCCTACTCTGTATCGTGATTTGCCAATTTCCCTTTCACCAGCTATGACAGTGACACTGATGCTAGTCGAACAACCTGCATAATGCTTCGGGGACACATCCCTTTTTCTAAGGCTGCAAGCTTGCCAAGGAGACAGGATGCATGCTTGATTCCATCTGCTGTCATTTATCTGCCAATACAAATAGCAGGCCTCTGTGCGTCTATTTGGCAGCCAAAATGACAGACTATATTTTAGCAACTCAAAGAGAGCCACTTCTGAGCATTAAAGTTAGAAAATACCTCATGATACCTTCAATCCAAAGAAATGAGAATCCCAAATCTGAAACATTAGGCCCCACAAAACAATGTCCCTTAATAACAGAGTAAAAATAATATTTCCAACCTATGTAGATTGAACTTGCTTGAAAGAGCTTGAGGAAAACTTTTCATCACTTTTATCTTCCACTTTTAATTAAATTACATATTTTCTGGAATGATACGATGTTAGCTTTATTCAAGTTTCAGAGGAAAGGGAGGGAAACCAGACCACCTGTTAGACTTGTGGTGCTGGACCTGGCATATGCCCTTTGTTGAACAAGAATTTCATGTGACATTTGAGTTAAAAATAACCAGTCTCTTTTTAAATAACTTAAAAGCCAGCACATAGAACTATTTCCTCTTTCTTCAGAGATTTCCACAGAGTATATATGGTTTGGAAATACAAAGTCAGGAAAGAAGGTGGGAAACTTTTCAGATATCCATGGTGTCATTTATAATTTGTCTTCGCTACAGTGAGATTGTCCTGGATATGGAGTGTGGAGAGGTAGGCACACATGGGAGGGTGAAAGTGGCAGCCTTCAACACACTCAGTCGTTGACACTGATGTTTGTGTAGGTCTGTGCATTTGGGGGCTGGGGGAAAGGAGAAGAGTTTTGCCTTTAAATCTCATTCTGGGCGCCTGGGTGGCTCAGTGGGTTAAAGCCTCTACTTTCAGCTCAGGTCATGATCTCAGCGTCCTGGGATCGAGGCCCGCATCGGGCTCTCTGCTTAGCAGGGAGCCTGCTTCCTCCTCTCCCTGTCTCTCTGCCTGCCTCTCTGCCTACTTGTAATCTCTCTCTCTGTATCAAATAAATAAAATTAAAAAAAAATAAGTCTCATTCTAACCACTTGACCTGTAATTGGCAATCTTCTCTTTTGTCCCCTATTTTTTATCTCTTCTTCTAGATATTCTACTCTTGAGATGGTCTTTACAATAGTGTGCCTCCTCATAGGAAGTATATAAACAGTATGCAGAATCAAATCCTGAATCCTCATCTCTGACATTGATCTCAAAGTCCATTTTTGTTATCGAATACCTTTGAATCTGTGGTATCAAACTCAAGTTATATTCATTGAGATCAGTATATTGTCTTGCATTTGTAGGCCTTCTGATCTCCTAGATTGCTTCTTTACCAAATTTTCTTTTAACATCAGGAGTTACCATTCTCCTAATCTACCAGGTTAGAAATTTCAGTCATCGTTCCTCACTTTTCTTTCATTTCTGAATGCAGTCCATCCACAGATTTGATTCATTTTTCCTTCAAACTTGGCCTCTGTCCATTCTGCAGCCTGTTACTCTCACACAAGTACTCATGTATTCCTGCCTGGACTTGGACAGCAGACACCTCTAACATGTCTGTATCCAGGCTCACTACCTCAATCCCACCTACCTCTCCCAGCTGATATATTGATAGACCTCACTGGATCCTGTCACTCTCTCTCAGAGCTCTCCCAACAGATGGCACAACTCACGCAGGTGGTGATCCTGGCCAAAGAGAAAATACATCCTATTTACCCATGCAGCTATGTAGTCTGCGTAAACCCCTAGCAGTTGTTGCCATGTGGAAACACAGGCCAGTGTTGGCAGGTTTTCTCATTTTTCAAAACACAGAAATCAAGACTTAAAGAAAAAGTTCATTCAATAAATATCTATTGAAGGCATACTATTACTGAAATTTATTCTGTGTGCTGGAAGAAATACAACAGGTAACAAAACTGTCAAAAATTCTACCTTCATGATGCTTCTTGTTAGAAGAAAAAGAAAAAATAAGATAGAGATTAAGACTGATTTTGTGATAAATGCTTAGAAGTAAGACATATCAGGAAGGAGGTTCTTGAGTATGAGTGCATGTGGTAAAATTTAAGTAGGGTGGTTAGGAAAGTTGTCACTGAGGGGTGCCTGGGTGGCTCAGTGGGTTAAGCCTCTGCCTTAGGCTCAGGTCATGATCTCAGGGTCCTGGGATCGAGGCTGCATCGGGCTCTCTGCTCGGCAGGGAGCCTGTTTCCCCCCTCTTTCTCTGCCTGCCTCTCTGCCTACTTGTGATCTCTCTGTGTGTCAAATAAATAAAATCTTTAAAAAAAAAAAAAAGGGAAAGATGTCACTGAAAAGGTAGCATTTCAGTAAATACATGAAGGAAGCAGATCTCTGTGAGGAAAGAGTGTCCTAGGCAGAAGGAAAATAAGGAGTATTGCTGCCATGATGGGGAACAGAAAGGAGGCCCCAGGGCTGAGGGGAAATAGCAAAGTGTAAAACAAGAGGAGGCAAAGTTGGAGATGAAACATAAGGGGCTTATGGGGCAGAGCTGGGGGGCAGATTAGTGGGAAATCCTGTGGGGCTTTGTGACTTAGTAGTGACTTTGGCCTTAATTCTGAGTGAAACAATAAGCCAAAAAGGAGCTTTGAACAGGTTTTAACTAGATCACTCTGACTACTAATTTGGAATTAAACTTTAGGGAAGGAGTAAAGTCCAAGAAGGACACTTCATCATAAAAAATGTTAGTGGCTGGGTGCCTGGGTGGCTCAGTGGGTTAAAGCCGCTGCCTTCGGCTCAGGTCATGATCCCAGGGTCCTGGGATCGAGGCCCGCATCGGGCTCTCTGCTCAGCAGGGAGCCTGCTTCCTCCTCTCTCCTCTCTCTCTGCCTGCCTCTCTGCCGACTTGTAATCTCTCTCTCTGTGTCAAATAAATAAATAAAATCTTTAAAAAAAAAAAAAAATGTTAGTGGCTGACCAAAGTCTTGGGCTGAGCTACTGGAAGAATGGAGTTGCCAAAAACTGAGATGGGACAAGGTGTAGAAAAAGAAGACTTGGGCACACCTGGGTGGCTCAGTGGGTTCAAGCCTCTGCCTTCAACTCAGGTCATGATCTCAGGGTCCTGGGATCGAGGCCCGCATCGGGCTCTCTGCTCAGTGGGGAGCCTGCCTTCCCCTCTCTCTCTGCTTGCCTCTCTGCCTACTTGTGATCTCTCTGTCAAATAAATAAAATCTTAAAAAAAGAAAAGAAAAGAAAAAGAAGACTTGGAGAGGAAGATTAGAAGCTCTGTTATGAACATATTAAATTAAGGTGTTTTTAAGGGGTATTGAGTAGACCATTTGACACGTAAATTTGAAGTTCATTGTTGGAATGAAGGAAAATTCTCAATTTGGAGTGAGGTAGCTAGACCACATGCCTCAACTCTCTTTCCCTCAAGATGAACTCTTTTTCCTGGGGGCTTTCTAATTTTTGTTTTTGCTATTGTCATCCTTTGGAGAGACAGTGATTTCTCCTCCTAACCCAATTTGATCCAAATGTGGATCAAAAACAAACAAAACAAACTCCTCTCTTTGGTATCAACAGCTAAGACAAAGCAGAAATTTTTAAGCAAGACTTTGCTAACAAAAGGAAGTATGTGAAATCGAAACATCATGAAACTAGAGATTATAGCTTACATTTATAGGATAAATAGGATATATTATTTAGGATGCATTTTCCTCAAATTCAGCCCCTTAGGAAAGTTTTCCTTCTGGCCCCCACTCCAAACTGGGCAGCAGAAGCCATTTTTAACCTTACCACAAGAGAGAGTTCTAAAAGATACATCTGCACATTAGATACTGCGAACAAGACAGAAAATCTTAGTCCCCTCCTCTGCTTACATACAGCCCACCTCCTTAATTCCGGGTTTTCCTCTGAGGATCTTTCTTTTGCTCTGGTGATTGATTGTATACTGTGATTTACTGTAACAATTCAGAAAGCACCACATACCCTCAAAATTTCTAAATATAGCACCACAATTCCAGTATTTAATAAGAGGCACATATATTGTCATGTAAAAGAATCATTTAATCACTGCATGAATCACAGTATGTCCTCAATGAATATTAATTACCTTTCTTTCCCCTTGGAATGACTTTTAACACTCTATAACTCACCTTGTCTTAACTACAGAGAGGCCATTTTCTTGTGTGCCATGACCACATAATTCCAAGCTTTTTCTTGTTCTATTTGGCTTTTTTGGAAATATTTCCCTGTTACCTTCTCCTCATACAAACCTTGTGGTTCTTTATAGGCCAAACTAACCTCTTAAGGTTATTCATCTAATTGAACCCCTCATTGATGTCTCCTCTTCTTTGTACTTCTATAATTTGCCTGTACCAGTCATTTCTTATCTAAATATTCTCTGAAATGCTTTGGTATGAAAATCTTACCTTCCCTGAAATAGGAGAACCATGTTTTGCTTTTTAAACTTTAATTTTTTTTGTTTGCTTTTAAATCAACCAATTGTGCATAGTACCATGCTATGTATGTAGCAGATAAATAATGTAATAATAACGCAGTGAGTGATTTGTGAATGTCTGAAACATCTGTTCAACTAAACTGTTCACTCAAAAAAATATTAATAAATGCTTTGTTAGGCATTGCTAATTTTTAAGCTTGGGAATAAAAGAGAATGACTTATGGCAAATATAAGATTTTTAAGGGAAGAAAAAATATTGGAATTCACTTTTTGAGAAACTGGTTTGGGAAATTCATATATCTAAGACTATGGAGAGCCATCTTGTGGGCAATTCAGTTTCTACTCAAATAAGGTCTGTAGATAAAGTGATTCTCTCTGCCCTAGCAGCAAAATGAAAATTAAAAAAATTATATTAAGATTTTATATAATTAAGCATATTTAAAGAGTTTTTTAAATTTTTGGGATGCTTGGGTGGCTCAGCCAATTAAGCATCTGCCTTCAGCTCAGGTCAAGATCCCAGGGTTCTGGGATCAAGTCCCTCATGAGACTCCCTGCTTAGCAGGAATCCTGCCTCTCCCTTTTCCCTCTGCCTGCTGCTCCCCCTCTGCTTGTGCTTGCTCTCTCTGTCAAATAAACAAATAAAAATCTTAAAAAAAAAAAATAAAATTTTTTGAATACCTAAAAATAAGGATCCCAGCAAAGAAAGGACTAAATATCAAAATATGACTCCTGCATCATCCATAAAAAATCTTATGAAATAAAGATCAGAAAAGAAAAAGAGTCCTTAGAGATTATCTCTTCAAATCATCTATCCCTTTTTGGAAGTTTAGGGGTGCTTTGAAAATCTGATTAAATCTATCATTCCAGTTCCTTGAGAAATGCAAATATACACACAATTTTGCATATCATTTCAGATGTTTCACCAACTCCCTGCGGTTTACTCATGAACCTGCTCATGGACTTCAGACTTTAAATTCCTACAATACATAATACATGAGGAAGATCTGGAAGGTTTGGGGTTGAAAATCAACTTTGATTCCATTAACTCTTCATCCCCAAAACCCCATGATCACACAATTTCATAATCTAGACAAATAAAATCGTGATGAAATATATTTTGCTCTATTGTTTGAGTCCTTAGGCTAAATCTTAATATTTATGGTTTTTAGTTTCTTAATTTACCTAATATCAACAAAGATAAAAGTTTGTTATTAATCTCATATCACTCATGATATGTCAAAGACCCTTGATGTTCCTTCTATCCAAACTTTGTATTTTGAAATTACAACTTAACCTTGAACCCTCACTCATGGGTAAATTAAGCCAAAATAGTATGAGGTTGATACATTTGAGCAAAGGGTCCTGCGCCATATGGTACCCTAAGTACATAAATGCAGCCAAACTGCTAGTTCTCTATTCCTTCATCCTTTTTCACTAAGAAATCAGGTATATTCACAAAAACCACCTCTCTTAGTCAGGACCACTGGAGTTCTTTATTTTTTTCCTTTAACATTTATAGTAGTTTGTGTTTTCATCTCTTGGGATCAAAAACCCTAGTAACCTAAGTCATTATATCCTAAAGTAGGTTCTGTGGAATGCTAGTTCCGTGTCATACTAACAGGGGCCACACACAAAATAGTTCTACAGTCAAATAAGCTGAGATTCACAAAGTTAAACTGATATATTACTGGAAGTTTCCCAAAGTCTTTAATAGACTGAATAAATATTTTAAATCTCCAGAAAGGAGATACTATGTAAATACTTCAAACTTCATTAAAGATGGAACTTTTTGTTTGTTTTCAGAATATCTAATGGAGTTGGTGCTTCATAGAAAACATTTTGGCATGAGCTGAACTAGAGATACAAAGTAGATAGATTTTATGTTTTATTTTTTTTTCTTAATGAGTGAGGTATTCCTTTAATATTAACTTGATTTAGTGGGTTTCTTTAAAATGAACACAAAACAATAAAAAATCAAAATAATAAAAAATTTAAAATAGAGGCAGTGACATCATACATTGACTTCCAGGAAGAGCACAGTAACAGTGTTTTCCAGTAGGGAGAACAGATAGAGCAGCAAACCGGGAACAGGTGAGCAGCCATCAATTACAGTGTCCGTTGCATTTACGAGCAGTTGAAAGCAGAATTGATTTCCTAGTAAGTTTGAGTAAAGGTAACAGAATCCTCAGTGTTGATCACAGTGCCTAAAACACAGCAGGTACCCCGGCTGTACTTCCTGAATTGATCTGGATGAAGATATTTTAAAATCAGCAGAGTGCTGGACAGTGTAAAGTTCATGGAAAAGCTCCATTTTTTCACTTTATTTCCATATGTGAGTAACTACTGATCTCGTATTTCAAGAATCGATTATGTAAACACTTTGTGGACTGTGGTAGATGGAATTAAATAAGCACTGCATTGGCCATCAAGGCCAGAGTCCTTGAATATCAGGTCCCAACTATAACCAATTGTGGTCATAAGATAGTTTTTAAAAGATTGCTTGAACAAATCTCAGGATGGTCAGAAATTGGCTTCTATTATATAGCATTCTGGGAAAGAAAATTTTACATGGAATGATCATAATTCAAAACGTGGTAAATTTTAATTTAGTAGGCAATTTGATATGATAAAGCACTCACCTAAAAGTGAATTAACGTGATTTATTCCTCAGCACAGTTATGTTGTTTTTCAAACAACTTATTGTTCAGAATAAACAAGCAATTTATTTTACCTCTCCAGTTAGTAAGAGAATTCTTGTAGAAGTAATAGAAACACTGTGATTGGTATAAAACTTAGTTTAAGATGCCTTATGCCATAATTCCCAAGTAGCACTCTTAACTTACTCTGATGACTTACTCTGGTATTCACTGATGTCCAGGGTAGAATGATTCGATTATTCTGCAAATGTTTTTACCTTCTAGAGTAGTCACATTCCAATCAATTTACCAAAGCTTTTAGAAGTCCTGCGGTAAAACTATTTTTCTTTAAAACTGTCAAGCCAATATTTTCCAGATTGTGTGATTCTGTAGCCTTTTTCTTATTTTTACTATTCAACTGAAACACTTAACATCTAAAAAATGAGTATTCTACGCAACAGTTCAGGAAAGTTCTCAAATCTGTTTCTGCTTTTAATAGATAAAATGGCTTCTAACCCATGTTATTAGAAAAGAGCAATTACACCAATAATCTAAAAACAATGAGCTTGTGATCAATGGTCACAAATTGACCATATATGCTCATATCATCTATAATTAAATAAATAGATTTAAAAGAAAGGGCATAGGGGCACCTGAGTGGCTCAGTCTTTAAGTGTCTTTCTTAGGCTCAGGTCATGATTCCAGGGTCTTGGGATCTAGCCCCGCATAGGGTTCCTTGCTCAGAAGGAAGCCTGCTTTTCTCTCTCCCACTCCCCCTGCTTGTGTTCCCTACCTTGCTTTTTCTCTCTCTGTCAAATAAATAAATAAAATCTTTAAAAAATAATAAAATAATAAAAAATGAAAGAAAGGTCATGGAAGGGCGGCTGGGTGGCTCAGGAGTTAAGCATCTGCTTTCGGCTCAGGTCATGCTCCCAGAGTTCTGGGATGGAGCCCCACATTGGGCTCCCTGCTCAGTGGGGAGTCTGCTTCTCCCTCTACCTCTACCCCTATGCACCCACCCATCCTCCACTCTCTATCTCATTCTCTCTCTCTCTTGCTGTCTCTCTCTCTCTCTGTCAAATAAATAAAATCTTTACAAAATAAAATAAGTAAAATAAAAGGCATGTACTGCACAAAACACTATCCTTCTGTAAAGTATTGCCCTAAAATGAAGCTTAATAGGCAGGCAAAAAGACATTATTTCTTGAGCTTCTAAACATGACTTTATTTAATACTTAGAATAATCCAATTAGTTAAATGCAACATTCGCACTTTAAAGATGACAATACTGAGACTCAGGGGGTGTGCAATGACTTGAGTTATCAGACTATAGTAGAACTTGGATTTAACTTCACATTGGTCTGACTCTAAAACCATTTTCCCCACTGTATGCATTTGACTACCAGAACTGTGTCTTGTAACACACATGTTTCCCAGGTGCAGGAAATTGTTTAAGTTTTTGGTCTAAAAATTCACCTACTAGGTACTGACTAAATACAGAAAGGGTTTCTATTCATAGTGACAATTGGTCTGTAGAGAATGTCACTGCCCACCCTACTGCCATCTTAAAAGAACTAGAAAGCATTATTTACAGAGAATGATTCACAGTGATAATTAAGAATTAACTGGCCTTAAGATGACAATTTTGCCTAATTTACTTAGAGACTAAGGAATTAAAATGCACTCTGACTTGAGACTTACTGCTCTTTTCTCTTCTTTTGCAGGTAAGTTCGGAAATAATTTATTTTGCTTATGGAATAGAGGTATGATGTCACTTTTTCTTGCATTTTATTTTTATTGCTTCTAACAGGGGGCGTGGGAAATGATGTGTTTTAGCCCGCATTTTGGTCTCGTTCTTGTCTCTGTCGTTGTTTTTGCAAATTTTTGAAGGTGACCTTATGGGTTTAAGGTATTTGATTCAGGTGTTTTTGGTATGTGATTCCATAAAGTAAGCCCGTGCAGGGTATGTATTTGGGTTTCTGTGTCGGATACAAGGAGTGGGATTGTATCAGGGATAAGGGAAATATAAGAAGAGTGGAAGAGTATGCACGCAGTGAGTCTGTAAAGCTGAGAAGAGCTGCGACCTTCAGCTCCAGGCATATAATGTACAATGGCCGTGAACATGAGTCCCAAGAATAAGATGCCTGTTCCTGAGCACAGGCAATCAAGCAGAGGCTGTTTCCTTTCACTGTTCTAAGTCCTAGGTTTTGTGTTTTCTTCTATTATCATGCAAAATTTCTGGCCAGGGTATTGCTGGTATGTATCTTTGAAAAAGGAATGGCTGTACCATTTTGAACCAAAGTCAAATTTTAAGTTGGAAAGCAACAAAATAGATCCATTCCTGGAAACCGTGTGAAAAAAGAAAAAAGAAAAAAAAGAACTATATATTAACTATTTCAGAAAAGAGGAAGGAAATTTCAGTAAAGCTTCTAGATACACAAAAGAGAAGATAAAATACCAGAGGCACTTAAGAAGATGTGGGATTTATACTGGGGAAGGAAGGCAGCCTGTTAAATTGCCTCCATAGGTCTGTGGCCTTATTGTGCACTGTGCTTTCATTCATATATGAAGGGTGGGATTGTGTGAGATTTGAACGAGGCGCATAACTGAAGTAAACTCCATGTTAGTTACAAATGGTATGTTTATTGTTGAAAGACTTATTAAAAACAAAACTCAACCAAAAAAAACCAAAAAAACAAAAACAAAACTCAACCGAGTAAATCTGAAGATCTAATTGCTTTATTAAGTGATTGATGAATTGGGCAGCAATTCGCCTAGCAAGTAGAGGGGAGCTCTGAGGAGTTATACAAAATGGAAGGCTCTTACAGAAGGATGAGGCAAGAAAGATATTAGCAAAAGAAAAGGATTGTTCCAGGCAAGGTCACTTTCCCTGTGGGAAGAGAGCAAAGGGTTTTATCATGCAGTTTACCTCATCTTCCCTTGGGGGATGGAGAGGCTTCCAGTGGTGGACTCTTTGGTCCCCGTCGGGACTTTCCTGACTGAGTGGTTAAAACCATATTTCTGGGGCAGGTTGAAACTGCAATTCGATTTTGGATGAAGCTCTGCTTTGGGGACTCCACCCAAGTGACGCCATTTGGGGCCTGTGGTTTTCTTTTTAACAGACTGTATGCGTTTTAAAAGTTATCGTGAGCTTTATTATTAAACGTATAAAAATAAACAGAGGTGGGAACACTAAATCTATTTCTAGTCTAAGTTCCACCTCATCAGTAAGAGTTGATATAGCTCAGGAGTTAAAAATGTTCTTGGGCCACTGGTCGTGATGGGTAAGAACTTTGATCTCAGTGGATTTTCACCAATATAATTATATCAATGTCAAAGTAATGATGGAGTCAGTATTTCACCCTGAGTAGATCATACAAAAAGCTAGGACTACAAATGTTTTCACTGAGAAAATAATCAATTTGGCACTTGAACCACAAAACGAATTGGCCTGCAGCTCTCTTCATTTTAATTAGTATTTCAGTAGTTTATGGAAAAAAATAGAATTAAAGGACATGTAAAATGCTGTGACATCTTTAGGAAAATAAATGTTTTTGTTTTTGTTTTCTGTCTCTCTAGTAATCTAAGTATCGGAGAAATTCTGTAGCCCATGGGTCAGCAAATTTTTTCTGGGCAAGATAGTAAGCATTTTAGACTTTGCAGAACAGAAGTTCTCTGGAGTAGAGTAAATGCAGGGATCCTCAGACAATGTGTAATGAATGAGCATGGTATGTCCCAGGAAAACTATTTACAGAAAGAGAGGTGGGCGGGATTTGCCCTGTGTCAGGTTTGCAACCTCTGCTCTAACTCCCCTTGAAATGAAAAATTTTAAGCAAACTAAAAAATTTTTGGAAAGGTATGTCTTTTGGCCACTTCCTAATATAGGTAAACCCTTTGTATAAATAGGAAAGAAACAGTGTGCAACTATAGTTTAGAAAGAAGAAATATATTTCCAAAAGCTCTGATGAATTTAAACACTAGAGGGCACAAAAGGATATTTTTAAATAAGGATATTTTTGTAAACAGAACTCTACAATTATGAAAAACTGCCTCGAGTAGAGCAATGTGACCTCAGTGTGCATAATTTGTCAGAAATGTCTTCCTGCAGCTCTGGTGACCTCACTGGCCGCAAGAATTTGAAGTGGTTGACCAACTCTGTGTTGCTATAATAACAGTCATATGGGGTTTTTTTTATGCTTGCTTTTGACCTTTTCATGCAATGTGGCCAAACTTACAGATTTATATAGTGGGATTTTTTTTCCCATCCTGTAAGAGAAGAATCATTTTTTTAATTGCTCTAGGTTCTGATTTTCATGTGGCATGGGTCCTGTTGGCAGTAAAACAAGTTATCTTCAATCACCTTATTTTTTCTATTTAAAAAAAAAAGTCATAATAAAATAATGCATAAAAATAGAGTGTGTTCCTTTGATTTTTGAACTAGCTGGAGAGTTTTATTTCACAAAAATGTTAAAACTCCTCAGGACCTCAAGCCTCAAAAATGCTTATACCCATTCCTCTAGTAATTCTGCTTACAGGCATTTGGATTAGTGAAGCAATCTAAGATATTAAAAAGATTTACATTGAAATTATTGCCACAAAAGTACTTACATTATTAAAAACCTTAATGTATTCTAAGTTCTCCAGATAAGCTAACATTTCAATAAATTTTGATGTTCAACTCAGCCAGTAGAATCTTATCAACCATTAAAAGATTTTCAAATAACTTTAAGTGATATGGGAAATTGTTTATAGTATAAAATGAAATGCAAAGCAGAATTCCAAATCATATACACTAAAATCTCAATCAAATGTTAAATTTAGATGGATAAATTTATCTCTCTCTCTCTCTCTCTCTATATATATATATATATACATATACATATACATACATAAAAATAAGGAAGAAAATGAGCCAGGAGATTTATAGTAATTACCTCTGGATGCAGATGATTTTTCTTTTCTTCTTTCACTTTTCTGCATTTTCCAAATTTTCTATAATAAGCCTTCATCATTTATATAGTTGTAAAAAATGTTATTGAAACTGAAAACGATTTCAGCATCTCATAACCTATTTTTGGATCTTATTCTTAGGTCAGTGCTGGTAAAAAGTCAGCCAGTTATAAGAAAAATATGTTATTTTATGCATCAGAAAATGCATTTAAATGAATTATTGATCATTAGGCGAGCACATCAGTAGAATCACCTTTTCAACCCTGTGGGATAAGCTAATTTGTTTCACTTCTGTGTTGTGGCTGAGCTGTCAGTGCCCTTGGCAGGAAGAGGGGAATGAGGCCAGGGAAGCAGACCAGGGAAGCAAGAGCCTGCTGCAAAGGCTGGTGGTGCTGAGATTGAGCACAGAACTTCCCCCAGAAGCTCTCTGGACTGTGCTGAAGCCAGCCACATGCAAAACACCCATGAGCATGCGCACACATGCATGCTGCCCTCACCTCTTTCTCCCTTTGACATCTGCTTTCTGCCCTTGCTTTTCCTTACAAATGGACCTCAGGGAAATGTGTATGGCAAGGGCTGGAGCTAAAAACAGGAGCCTGGAGAATGCCACATTGGACTTTGCTCTAAACACAAAATTCCACGGGATGGCTTTGCATAAAATATTGGAAGGAATCCCATAAATAATATTGACAGAAAATACCACAGTCAGGTGACAAAGCAAAAGCTTGTCACTAGTTTCAATTCAACTTTTCCTTGTGACTCTTTTAGTAGCAGGAATGATGTGCTAAAAATGTAGCTTTTTCCTTTTTTATTTTGTAAAAAGTCATCTGAAAGGGTGAACATGGCATAAGCAGAGGCGCTAAGTTTGAGCTACGTGGAATAATTGTTTTTCTTAATGCACTATGAACTGTTTAACATTTTCCTCAGAACTTTTAATCCCTAGTATCTAGGAGATTGAGAACTGTGTGTTGAGATGGAATTGAGACTAGCTAATTCCATCAATTTTAAATATAAATATATTTATATAAAAATATATCTCTACATATGTACATTTATATAATTTAATAAATATAAATATATATTATGTTATATATTTAAATATAAATAAATATAAATATTTAAGTATTAGCTGTTGCCCATTGGGTAGGTGGAGAAATGGATGCTATGGCTTTTTTTTTTTTTTTTTTGGATGCTATGGCTTATCTAAACTAATTACCAAAGGAAATAGAGAAGCTTTTAATCCTTTCTGGAACAAAGCAGAATTAGATATTCATTAGAAGAAGGAATAGCAGAATTTAGAGGTAAATAATGAAATTCCCCTGGACTCTGTCTTGTAAAGAGTTGGAGGGATTCATTTAACATATGTTTACTTAGCTCCTTCTGTGCTGGGAAGTCCCAGGGATACATGGCCCCACAAGTTTGCAGCCCAGTAGAACACTGAGCATATTGCTCTCATTTTATTCACAGCACTCCTTCAGAGAGAAAGGGAGACTACAGTGTGTGTTATGCCCTAGATAAGAAACAAATTAAAGAAGTAAAGAATACTTGCCATTCACCATAGACACTTTTGACATGTTTATTTTCATTTACTCACATCCATATCTCATCAGATGACCCATAGCATGTTCATGTCCAGCCTTATCTTTTTTTACTGCCTTATTTATTAGTTCTCAGATAACCCGAAGGAGAATAGATCGGACCTTTTTTCATACCTGTAGTAGGTTCATGTTAAATTCCAGGGAAATATGTACAGATCTTTTTTCAGCGAAAGTTAACATTCCCAGTAAGGACAAAAAGTTTCCTGACTGAATATGAAAAGTATAGAATGATACAACAGTCCAAAAACTATGTTGAAAGGATGAGTAAGTTCTAGAGATCTGCTGAGCAATATAGAGCCTGTAGTTAACAATATTGTATTGGTGCACTTGAAAATTTAAGACAGTAGAGCTCATGTTACGTGTAATTACCACCCCCCCCATACACACACACACACGCAAAACCAGCAAGACCTAGGAGAGTTGTGGAGGTGATGGGTATGTCTGTTACCTTGACTGTGGTGGTATTTCCATGGATGTACGCATATGTCTAAACTCACCAATTTTACACATTGAATATATACATGTTTTGTGTACCAATTATACCACTATATGGGTTTTTTTTAACTTTGGTTTTTTAACTTAATTATATATGTCAGTATCTTGGATATTGAGAAAAAGGAGGGTTTGAGAGGGAAAAATTCATGACACTGCCTCCCTGGCTCCAGTCTTTCCTGCTCAAATCCTTGTGGGAATAGAATAAAATATTAATTGTTCTAAAATTCTTCTTTCATTATTTCACTCCCTTGCTCAGAAACTTTTGATGCTGTTTCACTTCTAAATGGAATAAAGTTCCCCACTTAGCATTCAAAGTTTTTCACAGTTTAGTCTCAGCCTTTCTTTCCTCCCTTCTCCTAGCTATGACTGTCTCTAGTAACCTCCCCTCTGAACGCCATTGATTTTGCCACGCCCTAGATGTGTCTTGTGTCCTCATGCACTGATATATCTTGCTTCTAAAGAGCAGCAGCTGCTTATACTTTATAGGACAAGAGCAGTCACAGTGTTTGATAAATATTTGATTAATACATATCAATATTTATCTCCTATGGCTATCAGATCAGTGAGTACATCCACTAAGCAAATATATATTGGACCCCTACCCCTAATAGTCCCTATTCCAGTTTCTGGCATGCAGCAGTTGAAAAAAGCAGAGTCTCTTCTGTGTGTGTGTGTGTGTGTGTGTGTGTGTGTGTGTGTGAGAGAGAGAGAGAGAGAGAGAGAGAGAGAGAGAGAGAGAGAGAGAAAGGGAGAGAAACTTTATTTTTTGTGGGGGAGATAAGCAATGTAAAATACACAAACATATACAAAATAACTATGTCACAATGATGAGTTCTATCAAGATAAATCATGCAGAGGAAAGAAAGTGATGGCAATGCTATCTTAGATCAGATGGAATCTAATGGTAGCCCTCTATATTAAACTGACATTTGGATCTTAACAAAATGAAAGATCTATGCAGCTATCTGAAAGAAGAACACTTCAAGAAGGGAAATAGCAAGTGCAAAGGTCCTGAGGTAGGACAGCTACCTGTGTTCAATGATTAGGAAAAAGACCAATTTAAAAAAAAAATGGTATGGGGGCGCCTGTGTGGCTCAGTGATTTAAGCCTCTGCCTTCGGCTCAGGTCATGATCTCAGGGTCCTAGAATCGAGCCCCGCATCGGGCTCCCTGCTTAGCAGGGAGCCTGCTTCCTCCTCTCCCTCTGCCTGCCTACCTCTCTGCCTACTTGTGATCTCTCTCTCTCTCTATGTGTCAAATAAATAAAAAAATCTTGAAAAAAAAATGGTATGGGTGGAATCAAGTAAGCAAGTGGGAAAGGAGAAGGAAGACAGGTCAGAAAGATAGGAAAGGGCTTCTGTAAGCCATGGTAAAGAGTTGGGATTTTATCCCAAGCGAAGTGGGAAACTAGTAGAGAGTTTTGAAAGGAGAAGTGATCTATCTTTTTAAAGGGTCAGTCAAAGTATTCTAGTATTCTGTGAGGAATGGACTTGGTGCAAGGGCAGAAGCAGGGGAAATGGTTAAGAAGCCACTGCAGTAATTTGGACAGGAGACAACCATGACCTGGGCCAGGGTAGTGGCAGTGGAATTGGTAAGAAGTGACCAGATTCTGGCTATAATTTGAAAACTGAGCTGACAGCATTCGATGTTGGAATTTCACATGGGGTAAGAGAAAAGTATATGAGCCAAAGACGATTCAAGGATTTTAGCCTGAAAAAATGTAAAACTTGTGCTTTCATTTGCTGAGTTGGGGAAAGAACAAGGGAAGAGTAGGTTTAGTGGTGGGGTGATGGAGACATGAACTAGAAATTCAGTTTGAGCGCCTGAAGTTTGAACATCCTCTTTGTGGTGAGACCCACCCTGTCTCTTATTGGCCCACCCCAGAGTTCCTCTGCATGTGTGATGGCCACTTTCTGTATGCCAGAAACTGGGCTTCTCATCTGAGCCACCCAAATACCTTCTCCAGTACAAAGGAGCTTGCTAGACTGTGTGTGAGTCACCTAGAAGGGCTTGTGACCGAGGACTCCCAGAGGTAACTTGAATGCAATGAGGGGCTGGGGAATATTTATATACCCCAAGTTCCGCATTCTGCAGAGGGGCAATGCCAAGGCATGTCAGTACCCCTCGGAAGGTTCCCAAGAAGACTGAGTTCCATTTACCCACAGCTTATTAACGCACACTTTATTGACTTTCTTCTCTTCCCACTGCCCTAACTTCATATAATTAGCTCCCCACCTCCTCTCCAAATTAAGCAACCATGCCAAAACTTTGCAGAGTCTGCCTGGGAGGAATTTACCCTAACACTTCTAGAGATCAAAGAAGGAGGTGGAGATAGTCTTTTGGACATCAGGGAAAATGTCAGGGATGGAGATACAACTGGGAAGGATTAGTCTTTTACAAGCCTGTTTGAAAGCCTATTGCCCAAGATCTGAATATGGGTAGGTTCCTACACGTACTTGTTCCTTCCTTGGTGCCTCATTTCTCTTTTCCACATGGACACAATGATGCTCATCGATGAACAGTCTAAGCTTTTAGCAGAAGCTACAGCAGAATTTCTAGATAGTATAGGTTGAATAGTGATGATAATTTGATTGCACCTGAAGGGTTCTTGAGGACTTGTATTAAATCTGCAACTGCATAGGAAGCACATTGTTTTTACTTTCCCTATATATTTGGGGTGGTTTTGGAAAAACTGATGGAGATTATGGAGGGCTATCTAATGCCGTCCTTTGGTTGCTTTTTAAATGTGGTTTGTGCTAAGTCATACTTGTTCACTACCTTGGCTCAGTGTTCAGAAGCATGACTCGAATGGGATAGTGTAGCCAGCAGTAGAGGCCATGAAGAATGTACTCACTTCCAAACAATTGTTAAACTGAATTTGAAAACAAATCATTCTCTCTCCTGTTTTGACTCAGACAAGGCACAACTCTTCTTATATACATTGTATCACATTTCAGAGTAATTTCCCCTGTTGCACCGAACATTATCCAGAATTTGGTTTTTCCTGATGAGCAGTTATTCAGATACTTTTAAATCTGTGAAGTCATTTATATGAAAGAGATTTTTTTTTTATTTGACAGAGAGAGAGAGAGATTACAAGTAGGCAGAGAGGCAGGCAGAGAGAGAGAGAGGAGGAAGCAGGCTCCCTGCCGAGCAGAGAGCCCAATATGGGCCTTGATCCCAGGACGCTGAGATCATGACCTGAGCCAAAGGCAGAGGCTTTAACCCACTGAGCCACCCAGGCGCCCTGAAAGAGATTTTTTATTCTAACTGAAGAGTTAATTCCAACACCTAAAATTATCCCCATTTTCACATTACTAAAATGGTAATATTCTTATCAGCGGCTCTCACGTGAAGTTTCAGGTGACCGATACAATATGACCAATACTCGTATTCATACAAACATTTTATAAATAGATATTTCTATTTTTTTAAAAAATTTTATTTATTTGACACAGAAAGAGAGATCACAAGTAGGCAGAGAGGCAGGCAGAGAGAGGGGAGGAAGCAAGCTCCCTGCTGAGCACAGAGCCCGATACGGGGCTTGATCCCAGGACCCTGAGATCATGACCTGAGCTGAAGGCAGAGGCTTTAACCCACTGAGCCACCCAGGTGCCCTGATGGTTCTATATTTTTAAGATAAATAGGCAATATTTGATTTTTAAATGTATTCCTCAGTTTTCCATACTCAGTTTTCTTTTGTCAAATTGAGAAACAGCAAAAGAGCAAGTTTCTGAAGTAATGGGGACAAATAATGTTGATTTCCTATTTTAAGTTCTTTTTAAACACTCCCATTAAAAAACACAATTGTGTGAAATATTTATGTACACCTTTAATAACTCGTGGGATATTGTGTCTGTGCATCACCTGTGCACACATATATGTCTTCTGTAAGGTTTAGAAGTCAGTCAGCAGATGATGAAGGCTAAGCAGATGCTTTTATGGCTAGTTGAAGTTCTTGGCTCTTTCTTTGGGTGCAGGCACAGTCATGAGAACCTTTCTTCACAAGGGGGCACTGTGCAAACATGTAGCTCTTTTCATGGGAGAGCATTTGCTCACAGACTGACACAAAGGGCCTCTTGGAATCTGTATCAAGTTCTGCAGCATTTTTGCTTTTTTCTGGTCCAGCACGTCTCTCTCTGACACTTTAACCACCTCGGCAACATGGAAACTATAAGACATACTTAAGTTAATATAAATTCAAAATTTTTATTCATGGACCTTTGGTTGAAATCTGATCAAACTAAAAAAAAAACTCCTGGTGGAGAAAAAAGAAATTTGACTATCTGAGTTTCTAGTAGCCTATATTTAGTTTTATATTATTGTAAAAGTAATTTCTGTTTGTTGTAGAAAATTTGAACACTATGGAAAAGAAAGTTTTAAAATACCTAAAATCCTAATACCCAGCCATAACACTATCAACACTTTGGTATATATTTTAATTAATTGGATTTAATTCTAAAATGCTTGTCATGAGTGATTAGAGTCTATTTAGTATTAGCAATTTCATAATGTATTTGTTTTATTGAAATACAGTTGATATATAACATTGTGTATATTTACGGTGGCCAACATGTTGATTTGATACATTTATATATTATAATAGGATTGCATTATAGCATTGGCTAAAACCTCTATCCCTTCATATAATTATCAGTTCTTTTTTTGTGTTGGGAATAATTAGGATCCAGGTAATTAGCTAGTTTGATGGTCATAATACAATATTTTTATCTATAATCACTGTGCTATGCCTTAGATCTCCAAGACCTATTTAACTAATTAGTTACAACTTTGTACCCCTCAGCCACACCTCCCCTAGGTCCCCACCCCCAGCCCCTGGGAACACCCATTTTATTTTCTGTTCTGATGAGTTCGACTTTGTTAGATTCCACATATAAATGATAAACATACAGTATTTGTCTTTCTCTGACTTATCCCACTTAGAATAATACCCCCAAGGCCCATCCATATTGTCACAAATGGTGGTACTTCCTCCTTTCACATGGCTGAATAATATCCCATGATGTGTACATACCACTTCATCATGCACTCCCTAATAAAGTATTAACACTAACGTCTTTGAAAATCCACTGCATGCTTTTTATAGCTCTATTTGCTATTCTCACTGGACTGCTGTAATAAGGTGATGTTAGAGTTGAAAATACACATCCTTAAATGTACCTGAAGAGTTAATCATCCGAATCTGAGATGCTCCACAAGTCCTTGGAACACCTGAGAACCCCAGCTTTGGGCAAGACTCTGCAGTACCTGCTTCTTGATCAGATTCCTCTTCAAGTATCAACTCTAAACGTGAGCTGAGAGTATTCAGTACTTATTTGTGTCGGTTCTTCACTATCATGGAGACTAAAATTAGGTTTCCTCTGTCACTCTTGTGATGTCATTTGAACTTGACTTGCATGTCAGATTGTTGAGAAGGTAGCAAGCTGGCATTTCTATAGGCACATCAGAAATAGGTAAAAAACGGATTCATTGGTGTTGGGATTTTCCATTTCATTTATTACTCAAGTAGAGTCTCTTTCTTGTTCTTAATGAGCCAGACTTGACATTTGTGTTATATTATTCGTGAACAGAATATAACAAGGGGTGGCTGGGTGGCTCAGTTGGTTAAGTGTCCAACTCTTGGTTTCGGCTCAGGTCATGACCTCGGGATCATGGGATGGATTCCACCTCCCCTCGTGGATTTTTGCGTTCAGCACAGAGTGTGCTTGGTTATTCTCTCTCTCCCTCTCCGTCTTCCTCTCCTCCCACAAAGCACCCGATTTACAGATTTTACAGGATATTTTGTGTCATATCAATAACTGGGATATTCCCAATTATCTCATTCCTAACCACCTGTCTGAACTCTTAATTTACTAAGAATTACGGTGTATGAAACATTCCAAAAACATATTACCTAGGACTAAACTGGAGAAGAACCTCATGGTTGACCGTTTTATCACTTTAATCGATATTGATTTTGATAATTCATAATCTTTGATCATATCTTTAACATTTACTTTTTATCATTAACTTATTTTTTAACAAGATTTAAGAATTCAAATTTACTATGTTCTTTATATTACATGGAAAAAAACCTCCACATTGTCTGCCTGTACAAAGTCCACCCTTTAAAATGACTAAATATTAGAGCACAGAGACTTATAATTTAGGTTTAATATAATAATCTATAAATATTATTCAGATGAATAGTATTATAACAGTACAGTTCTCATTGTTCAAGTCCAATATGATAATTTCCTATTAAGAAACAGTCTCTTAGGAGGTGCTGGGTGGCTCAGTTGGTCAAGCATCTGCCTTTGGCTCTGGTCATGATCCTGGGGTTCAGGGATTGACCTCTCCCTCTGCCTGCTGCTCCCCCTGCTTTGTGCTTTCTCTCTCACTCTGTCAAATATATAAACTCTTAAAAAAGGAAGGAAGGAAGGAAGGAAGGGAGGGAGGGAAAGAAAGGGAAGAAAGAGAGAGAGAGAGAAAGAAAAGAGAAAGAAAGAAAATAAGGGAAGGGGAGGGGAGGGGGAAGGAAGGAAGGAAGGAAAAGAAAGAAAAGAAACGAAGAAAGAAAAGAAAAAAGAAAAGAGTCTCTTAAATGTTACTAGCATAATCTAAGTGGTAGATACCCAGGTGTTCATTTTAAAAGTCTTTCAACTTTTATGTATTTCTGAAATTTTTCATAATTCTATTTTGGAAAAAAAAAATCTTTTTGTTGCGGCAAGAACCATATTCTGCATTTTTTTTTTCCCGAAACAAGTTTTATGAGCCCTGTTAAGTTCATGATTTGAACATCTGTAGTTCGGCTCGTTCTGGATTACAGCAGTACTGTTGCCCTATTTACGGCATGCTTATTTTTCTCTTGATTTGTAAAAGATGCCAAGGGACAGTTTGTCAGTTTTAATGCTGTGAGCACTACTGATACACTTTCTTGAGAAAACGTTAACCACCATAGGTTACAGAAATGTTTTTACGAGGTGAAATTTTTCCTGGTTGCAAACCTCTCCAAAGAGGGAATTTTCTGTTGTATTCCCGAGCACCTAGCACGGATTTATACCCACAGTTGTTACTAGTCATGAGACAAGAGCATCTTTATAAATATGTCTCTCCTGCCACCCTGCCAGTTTCATATAACACTATGAATTGACTATCAGAGAAGTATTTCCCTTGGGCCAGCTGCTGAGGAAGGTGTTTTACCAAAAATATCTCATTTGATCTGTTTTTAATGTTGATCATCTGAAGAATCACCTTCTCCTTAATTGTATTAATTCTTTTTCATAAACAAGACCTCAAGCCATTTTCCACTTCTATAAATATTTTATATCCCTTCTCTTCCTACTTCTCTGATACTTCTAAAAAATGTAAAACCCAGTTCAATTTCTTATAAGGCTGAGGTTTCATCTTTGGTTCAGTCAGTTCTAAGTCTGTTTGGGCATGATTGTCTTCACCATTAATTGTTAGCATGCATATAGCATAGCACTTGGCATATAGTAGATGCCTAATATGTTTTTATGAGTGGATGGGAGGGAGGGAGGGAGAAAGGGAGGGAGGAAAGAAGAAAGGCAGAAAGAGTTACCTGTTGAATAAAATTTCATATGGAAACTACTTTACTATCGGCCATATCTTTTAGGATTTTGTGATTTAGTTAAGCTCACTCTTAGAATATCAAGAAAAATACTCACTGCCCCAAAATATTTCATTATCTAGTATTCAGTACTACTTGAAAACCCACAGCTATGGTTTTGTTTATGTGATGGCAATTTATTTTATTTTCAAATGTAAATTCAATCCCTTAATACTTAGGTATAACTTATATATCAAACTAATACAGGTATAATTTAAATCAGCATTTAATCAGAATTTGCTATAAATAATTTTATAGCAATAAAATTAAATTTTATTTAATTTAATTTTTTAATTTAATTTAATTCCAAATTAAAAATAAATAATTGATATCACCTAACCAATGAAAAACAACTGTGCTTTCTCCAGTTTACTTCTACATTTTAAAGGCAGTGAGTAGGGCGCCTGGGTGGCTCAGTGGGTTAAAGCCTCTGCTTTCAGCTCAGGTCATGATCTCAGGGTCCTGGGATCGAGGCCCGCATCGGGCTCCCTGCTCGGCAGGGAGCCTGCTTCCCCCTCTCTCTCTGCCTGCCTCTCTGCCTCCTTGTGATCTCTCTCCCACTGTGAAATAAATAAATAAAATCTTTAAAAAAATAAAAAAAATAAAAAAAAAAATTAAAGGCAGTGAGTCTAATAGAGGAAGTCCCTAATTTAGAAATAGCTTATTTTCCAAAATTTAGAGGTAAGCTAAAGTTTCAATCAAGACTCATTATTTACCATTTACCAAACTTGGGCAAGTCACTTGACTCCGCTGAACCAGTAGAAGTAAAATTAGTGTTGGCAGTGAAAGAAAGGGCCAGAATGTGCCCTGTTACGTTATTAATGCCCTAATTGTATAAATGTCCGTTATAAATTACTTAGGCGGTTTTGAGGGTTAGCTAGAAAATGGCTACATCCCATTACAAAATAAAAACCAATAATATAGACACACTTTGCTTTCTTTCACCATTACTGAAATATCCAGATTTCTATTTTAGCCCCTAGTGAATGGCTGCCATTGGTTAGACAGACTGAAAAGTGTTTCGGTTTCTCTTGATGTAAACTACACAGAGGGAAAAGGCAGAGCAGTATACAGGGCTTTCAAAAACAGTGACATTGTCACTTTTCCTTAAGCCTTGCCATCCTCTGCCAGGCCTCTTCTCCGTCTGCCTCCGTGACACTCTAGTTATCACAGCTGAGCCCACCTGGTCCTGTCCTCAGCCTCGGTCCCCAGGCCATAGAATTAAGAATTTAAAGAACTTGGGGAAGCCAGCTACCCTGGAGACAAGATTCGAGATAAGCAGAACTGAGTGGGACACACGTCTCCACTGTGTATTAGTTTTGTGGTGTCAGCCAAGCTACTTACCCTCTGCAAGCCTCAGGGTTCTCATCTATAAAATGGCCACAATAGGGGCGCCTGGGTGGCTCAGTCAGCTGAGCATCTGACTCGTGTTTCGGCTCAGCTCATGACCTTGTGGGTCCTGAGATCCAGACCTGCCTGGGGCTCTGCGCTCAGCTGAGAGTCTGTTTGGGATACTCCCTCTCCTTTGCTGAACTGTCTTTCTAGAATGAATAAATAAATCTTTAAAAAAAATAAAATCGCAAAAATAATGTCTATCTGAGAGGTTGGGTTAAGATTAAACAAGATTATGTAGCTATTGTACATATTGCCTGTTACTTCTGTGAAAATCCAAAACCTCTGCCATGACTTACCTCTCTGGAGAAAGGGACCTGCACTCATTCATTCCTCCCTCAGTTATATTCTAGACCTCTGTTGGCTAAGAGCATAGGTTTTCTCATTGGAAAGACCCCAGTCTTAGTCTCAGATCTATCGCTCCTCGGCTGCATGATCAAAGGGGCAAGTTATCTCAACTTTCTAAGCCTCTTTTCTGTCATAAAACAGAATAAAAATAGACTAAATTCATAGATATGGTATTATGAGATGATATAAGGTATGTTAAGCCTTTATCACAGAATTAATACCAAATTAGTCATTGATACCATCTTAATAAAACAAGGAATTAATTACAAGAGGATACCCTGACCTTGTGGTAACATTTGCTTCGCAGACTCGGTCAACACTTGAGGAGTGTCAGACTGAGTAATGGGGGTCTGGGGGGTAACAGGGGTCACAGCAAGTACCCAGGAACAGAAAAGTTCATGAATGTTGGCTCCAACAAATGGATATCCAGATTTAGCGAAATATTGAACACTGTCATGGGAAAAATTCACAGTGCCAAAGTTGAACACATAAGATTGTTATTATTTAGAGATTCTTGGTATTTGGGGTCTTTTTCTTTCTCCCCAGAGAGTGATTTTATTTCTCAGCCTGGTAATTCCATCACTGCTTTCACTTGTTTGTTAACATAGTTCTAAAAAGCTGAAAAGAGGCCATTTCTGTCCTTATTTGGTACGTGGTCAACAATGAGAGCGGCACGAGTTGGAGTCAGTATTGCAAATGCTTTTCCAGTTAAACAACCTGTCTGCAGCATCCCTTAAGTTTAAAAAAAAAAATAAGAAAATGAAATATTTCTATATTTAAGTGAAACCCAGGATTTTGAACAATTGTGAAAAATTCCATTAGCTTATTTTAGAAGAATTCCTTGCCCACCCCCTTTTTTTTACTTCTAGTACATAGAACCAGGAGACGGATTTCATTCTGCAAATAAAACATTAAGATTTTGTTAAAGGACTAACTTGTAAAATATAACAGCGTGATATTCTGTCCCTTTACATTTAGGATAAAAAGATTTCAAATAGAAGAAAAATTACCTGTCAAAATTGAAGATTGATATCCCTTTGCACTGGTAAAATGGTATTGCTACTTATCATGTTTATGAGTTGACCCATTTTACAGTACAATTTTGAATGCTGGAAATAGAATTTCTAACAGTAAAAAAAAAATAATTTTCCTAGCTGACCAAAAAGCTTGACATTGTCAGTAGTAGTGCTTAAAACCTTGTGTGGTCTTTTCAAAAAAAACTTTTGTGTAAATTACCCTATTCATTCCTCTCCAAACCTCTTTGCAGTAGTTCTCATTTGGATAAGTGAGGCACTGAGACTTAGAAGGTCAGGTAACAGTGCTCAAGGTCACATGGCAAGTTTATGGCATGACTGTTGGTCTAATACCCTCTATCAGGACTGCCCTGAATATTTGCCCAATGATGCTTCATCAAAAACCAAACCAGGGCGCCTGGATGGCTCAGTGGGTTAAAGCCTCTGCTTTCGGCTCAGGTCATGATCTCAGCGTCCTGGGATCGAGGCCCACATCGGGCTCTCTTTTCAGCAGGGAGCCTGCTCCCTCCTCTCTCCTCTCTCTCTGCCTCTCTGCCTACTTGTAATCTCTCTCTGTGTGTCAAATAAATAAATAAAATCTTTAAAAAAAAAAAAAACAAAACCAAACCAACCAACCAAACAAACAAATAGCAACAACAACAAGAAAACCCTAATCTGAGGATAGGCCTGTGATTCATTTGGTCATAACAGTGACAGTATTTCTTTTTCTGGTTTTATTATTTTATTTATTTGTCGCTGCAATTATGGCTTTGACAGAGGGACATGTAAGGAAAGAGAAAATAAGTAAGTCCTACCATGGCGAAATGTTTTGCCCCTATTTGGGAACACAAAAGAATATGATAAAGGTGATGCATATTCTTGTCAGAAGGCCCTGAGGTTATTGGTTTGTTCATTCATTAAACAAACATTATCGTGACTTATTTTCCTGGGTAATTTGCTAGGCCCTGGGCATCCAGTGGGAAAGCAAACATGGTCTATGTCCTTTACATGGCTAGGTCTGTCCATCACGGAAGCCTGATGTTGAATAAGTAGTGATTACAAATGTGCTGACAGTGACAGAGATGAAGTGCAGAGTGCTGTGGAGACTTCCCTTGATCTGGAAAGCAGGGAAGGCTTCTCAGAGGAAGTAGTTTTCAAACTGAAATTCTGTAAGCCACCCTTTCACTTACTAGTTAATTCATAAGGAGAGGTGTTTTGTTTTTGTTTTTGTTTTTTCAGCTTGCACGCGTGAATACAATATTGGAAAAGAAAAAGGTTTTCTGACTTTTAAAAAATTCATGCACAAAAAATTGGACAATTTGGCAATCTTCAACCCCGGAATATTTTACACACGTTAAAAACATCATGTTTATTTTTTTATTTCAAGTGATTAGCATGTATTAATTCCAAATTTTTAAAAAAATTTGACTCTATAATATTTCCTGTCGACTACTTAAAAAAATCTCTTCGGACTTTATTGGTCATCTAGTAGATGCTTAAAAATATAAAATGTATTTCCCTTCCTGTTAGTTTTTTCCTCCTTGATTTCTTTCCTTCAGGCCGCATTTACTCAAGTATTTAGAATGAACTCAGTGCTTTTTTGGTTAGAAACAGTTTGACTTAATTATCTTCTGAATTGCTAAAAAGAATCCTAAAATACTCAAATGTAGATAGAAATCTTAAATGTATAGCAAAGCATTTGGATTCATAATCCAGTTTTATTTATCTTTTATTCTGATATTTAATCATGCCTCTTATCAGTTGTTTTATTTTATGTCTTAATAATGTTAGCTCTTTAACTACATTTTATTTCTGTTTATCTCTGTGTCCTCAGACATAAATGAATAAAGGATGTGTTTGTAGCAGCTTAAAACACGGAGCATGTTTTCCTAATGTTCTTATGACTAAGAGTACTGTCAATTCCGTTAGCATTCTGTTAGTGTTACCACTTATAAAATAACTGTCCTCCATTTTATAACACAGAAGAATTGACCTCTAAATCAAGTAGGCACATATAAGGTTTAGAATGACTATTTGAAAGCAGATCAAGAAAAGGCTAGTGTTATTTTGCAACATTTCCATTTGGAATAATAATCTGTAGCTGAGGGGTGCCTGAGTGGCTCAGTCAGTTAAGCATCTGACTCTTGATTTCAGCTCAGGTCATGATCTCACTGTCGTGAGATAGAGCCCTGGGTTGGACTCCATGCTCAGCGGGGAGTCTGCTTGAGATTTTCTCTCTCTCTCCTTCCTCTGCGCCTCCCCTCACTCTCTCTCTCATTCTCTCTCTCTCTCTCGCTCTCACTAAAATAAATAAATACATCTTTAAAAAATAATTGATAGCTGATTTTGATAACACGTGAATGTAATAAAAACCACAGTTACGGATACTGTATGAATACTAGTTTAGAGAAGTGTGCAAGTCGGATTGTTAAATTTCCTTTTGGCATGCTCTTTTGCAATTGGTCACCGTGAAAATAGAATCCTTACAATGAAACTCCTGTCAGAGGTAGCTGGTAAATGAACGTAAGTGAGGTTGTTTGCTCCCAAGTTAACTTCTGCCACCTTCAAGTCTGTGACCAGCCACAGTTTAAAAATACAGCCTTATCCTGGACCCTATCTCTGCCTGCTCTGGCTTCCTGAGGCAATGTATTTCAACATAATGTAACCCCACTAATGTAACTCTTTGTTTCTCTGAAGTTCAGCTCACCAACCCCCACCTGTCAAAGTAGTGACTTGGAGTAAGCAAATGTCTATGTGGGTTATGTTTAAAGTTTTCCACTTTTAACTTTGGGACTTTAGTAGCTATCTCCTATAAAGGAAATGCTGAGTTTCTGTGTCAGACACCAAATCCCAAATTTGCCACTTGTAACATCTGGAATCTTGGAACCAAAATCCCAGAAATATCCAAGAGGCAAAGAAGATGCCTTATATAGAGCTACAGAGCATAAGATCTACATTATTGGGAGGAGGTGAGCAAGTTGTTGAGCTTTGAGGGAGGTTAGGAATTACTGGATAGCAGTTTGGTGGAGGCAAAATTTAGATTTCAGAATCTGGTTTTCCTGGGGGTGTAAGTTGAGTTTCCAAATTGTAGAAGAAGAGTTTGTCTCAGGCATGGAACTTCTCTGACACCAAATCCTGTTTCTACTAATATTCTTATGAGTAAAGGAGTGTTTAACAATGACATGTTAAAATCTTCAAAATATTACCTTTTTTCTTTTTCTACCCTTTAATACATGTGCAGTGAAAGTTATAAACAACTGTTTAAAAAGTAAATGACAGCAAAGGTTCATCCTAGCAAACATCTTATTTAATTTTTTTTCCCAATTGTCTAAATTCTCATGTCTATGAAGTACTGGCCAATCCTTCCAAAGGATATTATTATTTATACTTGAAATCAAGCTTAATTGTATTCATGATTAATGTTGGAAATAAGTAGCTTATTTCAGCGAACTTGTTGAGGCCTAGGAACCTATGGGGGGATTATATATAACTGTATGGAAGAAATGAAGAGGAGGCAGTTTGTAATGATTTAAGGAAAAAATAACATTAACGTTGGAAGATACTTCTTGTGTCCATATCCAATTTCACATTAGGAAAAAGAACGAAATTTTCCATTTCCCTGGTCATCATTTTACATTTACATTTTTTTTTAAAGATTTTATTTATTTATTTATTTAAGAGAAAGAGAACATGAGCAGAGGGGTAGGGGGAGAGAGATAAGCAGACTCCCCACTGAGTGAGGAGACCGGGGCTCGATTCCAGGACCCTGAGATCAGGGCCAGAGGCACAGTCATACACTTAACCAACCAAGCCACCCAGGCACCACTTACGTTTACATTTACATTGTTTTTATTCTGCTTAAGGATTCCAGTTGTCCAATGTCAAGAATCAGGGGAGAAAAGAAGGACGAAACACTTTGGCAGTAATGAAACAGACAACTTTACATCTCCTTCGTTGCACATTTCTTTTAGAAAAAGTTGGACATTCCACAGTGTCTTCATTCTGCATTATGATTATGCCCTGATATTTTATCAGTCAGATATCAATTCATAGAACATTCTTTTAAAATGTAAATTGGAATGGAGACAAAGACAGCTGTTAGCCGAAATACCTATGACTGGTTCCAGCCTGCACAGTCCATCTCGCCATGACAAGTATAATCGGGATAACAAAGCAAGTCATGTTTTCTTGCTCCCAAAGTCGTATATATGGACTGCAACTTTTATTTTCAGGACACACTGAGGCTATTTGATCTGTAAAATGTAAAATGCCTCCAGTGAGAAGGAGAGTTCTGTCCTGCGTGGAAAGTGAAAGGAGTTCATCTTAGCTAGTACCACCCCTCCTGCTCTCATGGCTGTCTGTGTTTCCCCCTCTCCCCCACTGTCTCCCTGCGCCTGCTCTCAGGCGCTCCTCCCCACTCCCCGTTCTCCTATACTTTCTGACTTCAGCTTCAGATAAAACCATGCTACCAAGCACCAAGCTGTTCAGCAGCTTGTTAACTCTGCCAGGAGTGTTTGCATTTTCTCTGAGCTGTCCTGATGTGGAACTCAAATAATATAAAAGAATGAAATGATATTAGTGATATTTCATCCACCAAGAAGGACAGACTCCCATAGGTATAGACACAGGCACTTTCTCGGTCTTTCTCAAAGAATACCTGGAAGGTGGTCTCCAATTTTGCTCTTGTGAGACGTGGATCCACGTACAAAAGCAGAAAGGTGTGGTTTGTGAAGCATTCCAATATTGATGGTTGATTCAGAGAGAATGTATTTGTTGATGAACTCTTAGCTCCTCCGAGTTTGCAGTTGTTTAGTCAGCTCTCTCCTACCCACTCCTGGAGCCCATCTGACAAATAACAAAGAGGTGAAACCATGAAAGTGTTTTCTCTCACTCATTCACAAAGCCGATATGGAACCTGTCACGCTCTCAAGAACCCCTGGTGTGCCGGATGCTGTTGGGAAAATAAGTGTCCTATTTACTTACTTGAGCTTTCATAGAAAACACATGAATGTCTTGGACCCCTCGTCTATGGAAGATATAGACGGGGTGGTAGGGGTCTCAAAATTTGGCAGATGTGGTGACCACCAGTAAGCTCGACTATCGGCCAATTTTGTCTAGCTCAGAGTGGGTTAAATTCACTCTCGGGCACTCCAGTCCTCTCTAATCTTATCCAGGAGAAGTGGAGTTCTGCCTTGGTTTACAGTTGAGGTCACCGGTGGGGCAGTGTTTGGACAGGGACTGATGGAATTACGCTGCACTGTTAACATTAAATACCACTCCGTGGTGAGGACTGATGACGGCATCGGGGTCCTTTGACTCCTTGCGTACAGTATCTTGAAATATATGCCTCCCTGAAATGTGCTGGACTCATAAAGCATGTGAAGGGCTCTCTTTGGCTTTCATCATTTATTTAATTTGAAAGAAAGTTGTTTTAAGGGATTTATCAGGGAGTTAAGAAATGTTTCTAGGGAACAGAAAATGAACAAGATAATTGATCTTTGTTGTCAAAGTCATGCATTATAATTCCCTCTCCAAGGTGACGCACTGTCTCCTTGAGGGAAAAGCTGCCAAGAGCTTTGAAAGTGATCTGCCTGTTTTCTTCTCACACTGACTTGCAGGGAGGCACTGATATTTAAAGACGATTAAATCCTTGTGGAAGGTTTGCGACTAATGATGTCCATGCCTGTTTCTAAGAGAAGTTGGAATAAGGAAGATTCTATTTGGCATCTAGTTGTGTGAAATGTAGTAATCTTTGTTGAATTTCCCCATTGTAGATATGTAATTACTTCTTTTTTAACAAAGGCCCTCGGTTTACCTTTATTTATTTTTTTTAATTTCACACAATGTAAAGGTTCACCCACATTCAGTCATAATTTTCATGGTGAATGTGAGTGTGTGCGTGTGTGTGTATCGTGCTTTTCAGGAGTGGCATGTGACTATGCTGTTTAATCTGGACTATATTTAAAAACAAATTTGTGAGAGAGTGTTGCTCATGTTATTAATGAGATAAGGTCTGAGTGAAGCAAGCTCTGTTGCAAAGGGCAAGTGTCACGCAGCAGGAAGTCTTGGCCATCCCTCCCACCCCTGCTTCAGCCAGCCTGCCACCTCCTTGTCAGCGCATACCTCCACACAGAGGAAATGCCCTCACTCAGCCACAAGAGCCTCCTGCTCAGCGCGGGGCCCTCCAGCCCCCGGGCCCTGCACCAACTCTGACTTTCTGCGGTTTCCAGCGATCCTGGCACCTTCCTTACAAATGGCTTTTCTTTGGGATCCTCAGGGAGTCACAATGCCAGGACCATCTCCCAGAGCCAAAACAAGATTGCGTTTCTCAAAGTCCTACAGGTATCAATCTTTACTTTTTGTAGCCGGGAAGAATTTTTTAAATCGGTCTCTGTAGCTTTAGGCCTCTCCCCCCACCCCCCAAATATGCTTTTGCCCCGTGTTGATCTATTTAACTCCTAACATGCGTTAAGCTGGCAGTATACGAAATATGAGTGTCCAAGAGATGAACCTTAAAATAGTCAGAGGGTATGTGGGAACCTGAGAAGTAGCAGGAAGTTAACTAACTCTAAAAGCTGATTTTGAGTGTTAAATGGTGAGCTTAAAAAAACAGCATTCCTCTGGAAAGCAAGGGGATTAGCATCCCTGATGGAGTTAAAAGAGCCAACAGTGGTCATGCTAGCTTTCTGTTAACCCTTTAAATGTCAGGAAAGGTGTTTTGCTTGATTAAAAAGGCAATCAAGCAATAAAAAGGAAATACTACTATCTTGTTTATAAGGGTTTCCGGGCACATTCACGTGGAAAAGTGGCAACTACCCCTCGAATCTAGATGGTAATTCAGTGTTTTAATCTTGTCTGGGAGAATTAGACATCATAAAATCAGAATCTATGTTCTGTTAATCTTTTATTTCTGAAGATTTCTATAGAAATCATACGAAAGATCTTGACTTCACAGTCTCAATAAATCATCAATGACAACTTTATGTCCACGTTAACTTATTTTAACCAAATAACTAGAAAAAAGGAAGAAGACAGTGAGAAAAAAAATCTTTGATTTCCTTCTTTGCTTGAGTATTCTAGCTATTTACAAGGAAAAGATTGATTCTTCACACTTTTTTGTTTGTTTGTTTCTGATTAGTTAGTCTATAAGCAGTGAAAGCTATTTCAGGAAAAGCAAATACAGCTGAAACTGTTTGCAAAGTCTTGAGAATATCTTTCTTATTTAGAACAAATGCAACATATCTGGAGACTACTTGGCCTATATAGAAGTATACATTAAATTTGGATTATAATGTGTTCTGATTTACTTGCATAAAAAAACATTTGCATTTTGGCTTAAAATAATACATGGGAGTGAATTCATGGGAAACAGTATGGAAGATAGTGCCCTTGGAACTTATTCAGGAACTATAAAATCAGAGAAATCAAATTCTGTAATTCACTTACAGGAACAATGTATAAGCAAACTTTGTCAAAGGATAAATAAAAATTGGCAGCTAAAAGTGTAAGTAGCAATTCCATTTATTTCTAGTTTGAAACAAAAGAAATACTACTTATTTTTTACTAGTTATATTAATTTATTTGTTATGAATATAGTTCAACAGTAGAAATGATACACCCTACTGTATGCATTCTACTGAATGCACATCTCATGCTTGTTATTTGCATCTCATGCTTCTTATGTACTAAATTGTATGTTCATCAAAGATTTGTAAACAATACTGTACTTATTTCCAATAGATGGTGACTTCTAGACTCTCCTCATCATTGAGACCTGATAACAAGTCCCAGGATATCGTACATGTCTAACTACTGGATAGTGTGAAAGGAATAGCATATGGTACTAGTGTTTCAGAAATCTCAAAAAAAAAAAAAATGCAGTTTAAGCTCTACTGTGTGAATTGCAAATACATTATGAAATTTGCCTTCATCTGGCAAAGTTATTTCATTGTCCTTAGGTCAAGTTCTGATCCTTTCCAAAATACAACAAGCACAGGGATGTCTAAGCATGCATTTTCCATGGATTGAAGTGCCCATGTTGGTAGTTCTAACAAGCCCTTTTCCTAGCAAGAGGTTAGAGTGACATCCTGACTCACCATCATGGGCCAGTCTCTCTTGGAGCTTGAGAGGCTTTGTCCCTCATCGATTTGCTTTTAATTTGTATGTGAATTGCACACGTAATAATGAAACCATTTTACATACTATATTCACTGTTCTGTGGGTCCTCTTTTGTCTCTCTATTTGGACTGTAAATCCTTTGATGCCAGAGGCTCCCTTACCTGCGACAGGAGTGCCATTAATGCATATTTGATGAGACATCTTGCTACGCTGTCTCAGTTGGTATCACCCCTTTATTTTCAGTCTACTTGTTGAATAGTCAGGACCTATCACAGGCCAAGAGTCCAGTGAAAGGTTAGGAAACTAAGAGGGCAGTTGGCCACTCTGGTCTCACATTTTCAGAAGTCTGTCCATATTCAAAAAGATTATGCATTCAACTACAGCAATATACTGACAATGAAAAAAAGATGTTTATCACTCAGACCTGCAACTTGGATCTGGACAGCTATAAACTTTTAACAGGCCACACCATCTCAAATGAACCACGAATCAATATATGCATGTGTGTGTACNTATAAACTTTTAACAGGCCACACCATCTCAAATGAACCACGAATCAATATATGCATGTGTGTTTACACACACACACACACACTTAAATTCTACAGTTATCTTTTGAATAACACATTTTTGTTACATAGCATCCCTGAAGTTATTAAACCGTTTGATGTAAACATTTAAATTTTCCCACAATTTTGCAATTCTGTTTTTCCAGTTTTTTTAATACGTGAGATCCTTAAAACATGGACATAGCTTAAGCTTACCTTGACCTTTGAGAGGCTTTGGATATGATTTTACTACTGAAGCAACTGAAATTAATGGGCAGCAGCCAAGAGCTCTTCATTGAATTTCTCCTTTATAAGACTGTTGGTTTAAGAAAAGTATTTTATATTCTGTAAAATCCTCGAATGTGTCTAATATAATTTTTTTCTTTGAAGATAGAGGGAACATGAATGCCTGATACTGTTGGTCCACTTAACTTTAAGCTGGAATAGTTTTCTTTGTTATTGTTTTCCCTTTCTTGTAACATTCAGGGTAAAAGATAATCAAGTCTATAATATGTGAAGCTCAGCTAAAGAGTCTGCTTTGTTAAAGTAATAGCAAATCATATACATTGAATGAGTATTCATCCCTGAGAAATATGATTTTGGACAGTTATTCAATGCTTAAAATAGATTTGAAAGTGGTTTTTCAGCAGGGATAAATTTTTGTCTTTTGTCGGTAAAATACATACAAATATGATTAATATATATTAGCTTATTAAGCCAAATTTGATTTGATACGGAGAGAGAAAGAGAGGATTACATACTCAGGAGGCTTATTTTCCTCTGTGGATCTGGAATGAGCACCAATCCTTATTTAGAGCCACATCTCTCTTTTTAGAGGAGAGAGAAGGGAACGGTGTGTTCATCACATTAGGTTTGAGGAGATAATGTAAATGAGTGAATTTATGTTGGAGTTTTAAATACAGGACCTAAAAAA
>LNAC01000799.1:761-11368 GCA_002007465.1 Ailurus styani | reverse complement strand
GATGGAGCGGCTCGTGTCGTCCATGAACTCCACGCGCACCTGTGTGCACTGTCCCTGCGAGCCGGTCCTGCCCAGAACCTTGGTGACCCTGGCCAACTTGATGGGCTGCACGCGACTCGTGTCCATGATGGCGGCGCGGCGGCGGTCGGGCGGAGAGGAATAGCACTTTTTAAAGCTTTTCAGATATAAATGGAGTGATGACTCTTGTCTTTAGTGCCTCACAGCTTCTCTCATTTAATTCTATAGGGAAGAGAATGGGACACTTACCACTAAATCTGAGAGAAAGACGGCAGGTTCAGAGATCAGAGGCCATACAGACAGAGGAGGGCAGTGGAGTCTGGAGTAATGTTAAGTAATAAGTAATAAGATATAATTTCTAATGGACACTTACTGTGTGTCATGCCATGTTCCCAGTAATGTATACATTATCTCATTTCATCTCACAAAACAACCTGATGAGGTGGATCTAGCCTTATCTTTATTTTAACAACTGAGGAAACTAGGCAGAGTTTAAGAAATACACCCAAGTTTGATCCCCGGCAGCTTGTCCTAGAGCCTAGACTTCTAAATAGTCCCTCTGCGGGCGCCTGGGTGGCTCAATGGGTTAAAGCCTCTGCTTTCTGCTCAGGTCATGATCTCAGGGTCCTGGGATCGAGGCCTGCATCGGGCTCCCTGCTCAGTGGGGAGCCTGCTTCCCCCTCTCTCTCTGCCTGCCTCTCTGCCTCCTTGTGATCTCTCTCCCGCTGTGAAATAAACAAATAAAATCTTTAAAAATAAATAAATAAATAAATAAATAAATAAATAGTCCCTCTGCTCCCTCCAGTTTCCTGACCACATCTTCCCATGACCACACGAGGAGAAGTTCCAACATGTGAGGTGCTATTCTAATAGATTCTCTATCCTCCTTGGATCAACTCAGAATCTTTCTTTGAAGAAAGAGCACCTTGTAATTTGATGTAGAACATGGCTTAGTAATCAATTAATATGTAAACTTACTAAATAATATCAGCTGGCCTAATTGATACTGGTTTAAAGCAGTGTTAAACAAGAGCCTCAAAATGTCAGTATTTCTTGGGATGCCTGGGTGGCTCAGCTGGTTAAGCGGCCGACTTTGATTTCAGCTCAAGTCATGATCTCGGGGCCGTGATTTGAGCCCTGCCTCCAGCTCTGTGCTGGGCATGGAGACTGCATAAGGTTCTCTCTCTCCCTCCGCCCCTTCCCCTGCTCTTTCTCTCTCTAAAAAAAAAGGATTTCTAAAGTAAAGAACAAACAAACAAAAAAACCAGTCAGTGATTAAAGCGGCCTGGCTCCATCCTCTCCCTGGATTTTGCTCCATGGGCTTCCATCTGGCTCATTTCATCTGGCCAGAAACATTGGTCATGTGGTTTTATTTCACTGCCAAAAGGTTGCTCCTTGGCCAGCTGTTCAGTGGAGCCTGAAGATTCTCTGAGCAAAAGAGGTCAACTTCATCCTGTTTCACTGGCATTTTTTTGAATATTAAACGGGCCTTCTTAATGATATTCCACATTGGAGGTAATACTGACATAATTGAAAATGGGAAAAATAGTTACCATGAAGGCAACATAACAGTCGTTACAGGAATAACAGGAAGGTTAACAGTCATAACACATGTAGGGTGAGGTAGCATGGTATAGGGGAAGACTTTGTCTTTAGAGCTGAACAGATGAAGTTTGAATCCAACTCTGCTGCTTTCTTGACTGGGCAATTTTCCTAACCTTTATTAGTAGATTCCATGTCTGTAAATGGAAAATATTAATGCCTATTTCAAAAGGCCATTGTGCGCCTCAATGAGAATATGTTACAGTGGTTTGCCTACCCTCTCTTTTATAGCATTTTCCAATGTCCTCTTATCATTTCATTGATTTTGTGATGCTTCTTTGTCAAATAGGTTTGTAGGTTAGCTATTATCACTGGGGCCACATTTAATTACAGAATAGTACAATCCAGCTGGCAGCTAGCATGTATAAACAGCTGCATCTTTGAAAGGTGCTGTGGACTAATGGATGGGAGCCGACTGGCTCCCTAGCCATACTGCTGGTCCTCAAATCTCCATACTTTCATTCACAGCTATTAGACATTGGGATGTTATTGAACTTGATTGCTTCAGTTTCCTGATCTGTAAAATGGGATGTTGTGAGGTTTAAGTCTATTGATCACGTATAATTTCTGGCACATGAAAACACAAAAATAAATGTGAGCTATTATTAATACTAGAATGTAAGCTCCATGTGAGAGTAATTTTTGCCTTCTCTTCTCCACCTCTTTATTTTTCATGCCTGTAAGGGTGTGTGACATGGTGTAGGTGGTTGATGAATATGCCTTGAATGAATGAAACTATCAGCAACTGTTTTTAGACCCCTGACAAGAATGGGGACACTATACTTCCTTCCCCCATGTTCACAGAGCAGAGGACTAAAGCTGAAGAAACCCAAGAGTTCATCTGCTCAAACCCATCATCTTACATTGGAAACCTAAAGACCAGGGCACCTGGGTGGCTCAGTCTGTTGAGCATCAGATTCTTGACTTTGACTCAGGTCACATTCTCAGATTATGAGATCAAGCCCTGCCTAGGGTTCCGTGATGGGCCTGGAGCCTGTTTGGGATTCTCTCTCTCCTCTGCCTGTGCAGTGCCCCACCTCCAATCTAAAAAAAAGAAGAAGAAGGAGGAGGAGGAGGAGGAGGAAGAAGAAGAAGAAGAAGAAGAAGAAGAAGAAGAAGAAGAAGAAGAAGAGAGAAAGAAAGAAAGAAAGAAAGAAAGAAAGAAAGAAAGAAAGAAAAAAAACCTCAAGACCTAAAGAGAGCCCAGGTCATGAAATTTGATTGTGTCACAGCCAGAGCTTGAAACCATGGCTCTGGGAGCTTCCACACAAATTTTTCCTCCAGTGTCCCACCGCCTCACTTCAATGTAGTTCTCATCTACATCAATGTCTTTGGTAAGGCAGCAAGCACAATGGTTTGGCGCCCACTTTCTGCAACTAGGGAGGAGTGCAACAGTCAGAATTGAACAGCCACCACAAAAAGATGGGCTTTTAAATACTAGAAAGACTCCTTCAAGTAAAACTAAAACACTTTACTTACAAGTCTAAAAATCCCTTCCAACAACAGCTGCAATAGGGTTTTTGTAGGGGCTTTTTTGTAAATAAAATTTTTGCGAAAGGCATTAGCTGAGATTTCCTCAATTGAAAGAAAGTCGTATTTTGAGCATTCAGCGGATCTGTGCAATTAACCAGGCAGTGCTGACCAGAAACAGAGATGAAGAGGGGAAACAAGAGGGCTTGTGAGTTCTCTGTACTATCAAGACAGCACACAGAGACGGAAAGACATGAAACTCTATGATTAGGGCGCCTGGGTGGCTTATTGGGTTAAAGCCTCTGCCTTTGGCTCAGGTCATGATCTCAGGGTCCTGGGATCAAGCCCCACATTGGGCTCCCTAATCAGCAGGGAGCCTGCTTCCTCCTCTCTCTCTGACTGCCTCTCTGCCTACTTATGATCGCTCTCTGTCAAATATATAAATAAAATCTTAGAAAGAAAGAAAGAAAGAAAGAAAGAAACTCTATGATTATTACAAAAGTCCTGATTAAGAGATGGCTATGGGCTACAACCGGCACAGAGCACTATCAAATGTGGACAGGCAGGAGAGACAGAAATCAAGGTGGCAGAAGAAGCAAAGACACCCCCCCAGTGCTGAGAGCTTGTAGTTATGCTTGTGAATAGTTCTGGTGGCCCATGTGAGAGCCATTCTAGGCTTTTAAACTAAACCGTTTCTGAATATGTAATAGCAGTGAGCATCCGTGTTCAATTTGTGGCTAATAAAACTTATATTATTGTCATAATGTTGATTTTATGATTTTCAGTAGAATTTTGACTGTAAGTCATGAAACTGGGGAATCCCCAGCACATAATTTTAAGGGATAGTACCTTCTGTAAGCGGCCCGGAGAAGACTTGTTTAGTCTGAGCAGAGCAAATAATGAACACTTTACAAGACAGGGAGAATTTGCTTTTGCACCCCTTCCTTTGCTGCTTCTCATTGTGGTGGTCCCAGCCCCAATGTGTTTTGCCCCAGCCAGATACCTACCTCCTGCCTTGGCTATGCCCCCTCCTAACTTCCATTTTGTTTTTCACTTTTGAACCAGAATTGGAGAGCTTTTCTAATTTTCTTTCTTTCTTTTTTTTTTTACTGTGTTCTCTTTTTTAATTTTTTTTAATTTTTTAAAAGATTTTATTCATTCACTTGATGGAGAGGGAGAGACAGCAAGAGAGGGAATACAAGCAGGGGCTCGATCCCAGACCCTGGGATCATGCACTGAGTCAAAGGCAGACGCTTAATGACTGAGCTACCCAGGTTCCCCAAATTTTCTTGACAAGAGGCTGCAGTAAGCCTCTGACTTCCTGTAAGGCTGAGTTGGACAAGTATGCAGAGTTACTGTGAATCAGAACAAAAGAAAATCCCATTGACAAAGGAGAGGACAATATGGAACTAATAAACTTGTCAAATTGTATGATTTAATACCTGAAGATAATATGAATTTGAAAGGGAACAACTCAAATGTTAAAAAGAAAGGATGGATTTGTGATCAGAGTAGATACACACTAGTTTAACTATGTGAAGTCAATCAAACGCAAAAGATAGACATTTCAAGAGTAACAAGTATGTACATACAGTTCGACAAGTTTTTTATGATAATCGGGCTCCCCACTCAGCGAGAAGCCTGTTTTCCCTCTCCCATTCCCCCTGCTTTCTTAGCCACCTAAGACTATTGACCTTGTAGTAGGGATAGAACGATGAGTAAAATGGATTAGGTCTTTGCTCTCATAAAGCTTGCATTGTAGTAGAAGGCGGCAGAAAACAAACCAATTAAATAACAAAATAAAATAACGTAGGTATTGAGATAAGAGATTCTTGCTTGGAAAAGTCAAGGAAGCCTTCATAAAGAAAAAAAGTTTATTTACTTAGAAGCTGAAGTATATCCATTCCATATATCCATAAAGACATTGCAGTCCTAGGCACATGACCTAACCCAGAACTGCACCAAGTTGATGGAAACATGAATATCGACCTCATCACTGACTGTGTTCTTGGGCAGATCAGAGTCCAGTCTCCTCACTGAATTTGTCCTTGTCTCTCCTTTATTATAGACGTGTAAGGAAGAAGAGGAAAAATGTTGGATATTGTACTTTCTGTTGCATTATTTCGTGTAATCCTCAAAAACTTTCAAATGTAGGAACTGTTAAAGTTAAAACAAATGAAAGTTAAAAATCAATAGCAGTAGCATATCCTATAGTAGTACCTTTTTTTTTTTTTTTGGCTGTCCAGGTCAGCCCCAAAACATAGATGTCATAAGCTAAGAGTAATGATGTGATGAATTTTTTTTATTTTCAAAAGCAGTTGTACAAATTTAAGATGTTGGATTAGAAGGAAAGTTAGTCAGACCAACTTTTCTCTAACACATAAATTTTTAGGATGGTGCCTGTAAATATTATGTTTCTAATGCTTGTTCCTTGATCCCTTTTGGCAATTAACTTGCCTTTAATTGATTTGTAGATTATCCACTTGAAGTTGCTATGGATAAAGGAATGTAATGGTAGAATTTGTTTATATAGGATAATAAAATGGATTGGCTGGGAAGAGAAGTCTAACTCTGTAAAGTAGCCTTGGTTTTCAGGGATTTTTCTCTCCACGTAATGGCAGTGTTTAGATAGATGGAAAATGAAAAACTAGCTGAATCTGATTAGTGTTCTCATCTGGAGGGAAGGTTTATGTCCAGTTTAAGAATCGCATTAATTTAATGATGTAAGTACATTCTTTAGTGGAAGAGGGTCACCGTCGGGGAGAGAAAAACATGGCCAAAAAATTCTTTTGCTATTTTTGGGTCATACTTGATACAGATAAAAAGTTCTCATCTGTGGGTTCCACAAAGTATCACTGCCCAGATCTCAGATGAACTGAAAGACTTATATCTCATATGTTCATATGCTCATACAATTGCTTTATTTTTGTATCTTACCATTGCCTAGAAAATGACTAGATATTTTCCCACCATATCCTTCTCTAGCCATTTGCTATAAAGTTCACAATATCTTGAGCAAATGCAGTTGCCTGCTGCCAAACAGTGTTGGTACTGCTCGTGGGTACGTTGTTGTTCAGTCTCCCCTGGTCGAGGAAAAGGATTACTACCACATCTGTGTGTGTAGCTCCCCTGACCCTTGGCTGAGATACTTACAGACAAAAAACAAAACAAAACGAAACAAAACCTCAGGTGTCTCTTCCTAAAGAAAATCCATTTGGACTGAAGCAACAGACTCAGCAGAGAAATCTCACTTGCAGAAATGGCAAGAAAGGGAAAGAAGACATTTCTGGAGAGGGAAAAAATTATCTTGTGTCTTGAAATGAATTTGAAAGGCTTAATGTTTGTGTTAGCCGTACAGGACTTAAAAAATAAGTAATTTGCCTACCCAGTATTGGTGAAAAGGGAAAGGACTCTCTTTCCTTGTTAAATTATTTATACGTAGCCCTTAGCCCTCTAAGAGAATCTGATCGGTAGGAGATGATAGCTGCGAATGCGCAATGGGGTGATAAAAAAAATGCTTAGCCATATTCATATAACCAGCACCCAGATCCAGAAATAAAACATGACCAAGGATACCCTTTCATCTTCCATTCAGTCAGTATGCTTCCAAAGATAACCACCATCCTAACTTCTTTTTTTTTTTTAAAGATTTTATTTATTTATTTGACACAGAGATAGAGATCACAAGTAGGCAGAGAGAGGAGGAAGCAGGCTCCCTGCTGAGCAGAGAGAGAGCCTGATGCAGGCCTCGATCCCAGGACCCTGAGATCATGACCTGAGCTGAAGGCAGAGGCATTAACCCACTGAGCCACCCAGGCACCCACCATCCTGACTTCTAAGAGCATAGATTTGTTTTGCCTGTTTCTGAACTTTTTTATGAATGAACTTATGCAATATAATCTCTTCTGTTTTGGCTTCTTCCTATTGACATTATGATAGTAATATTCATCTATATTGTTTTGTGTGGTTGTAGATTGTTCTTTCTCGTGATTATATTTCATCAAGTGAATATATTACAAATTACTCATTAATTTGTTGATAGATAGTTTGGGTATTTTAGTTTGAGGCTATTATGTATAGAGTTGCTATGAACATTCTAGAATATGTCATTTGATAAACAAGTATGCATACAGTATGTGTAAGTTTGTGTGCATACACATATGTTGGGTGTAACCTGAAGAGTAGAATTTCTGGGTTGTCGTTTATGCATGTTTTTAGATACCACCAAATAAGTTTTTAAAGTGATTGTACCATTTATGTAATTCCCAAACCAGTGTTCCAGTTTTCCACCTCCTTGCCAAAGGGCAGGCCATCTAGGTATTCCACTTTTTTTTTAAGATTTTATTTATTTATTTGACAGAGAGAGACACAGCGAGAGGGAGGGAACACAAGCAGGGGGAGTGAGATAGGGAGAGGCAGGCTCCCTGCTGAGCAAGAAGCCCAATGTGGGGCTCAATCCCAGGACCCCGGGATCATGACCTGAGCTGAAGGCAGACGTTTAATGAATGAACCACCCAGGGGCCCCGGTATTCGATTTTCAGTGACAGCATCTTAATAAATGATTACCTAGGGGATGGATATTCTGATTTACAGGACCTCTTTTTCCAGGAATAGTGAAGCTTTCACGTTCTACTTCTCCTTATGGTAAATAGTACACACCTATGAAGTGAGTGCCCCTACTAGAAAACTTGACTCACTGGGCAGAAAGAGAATTGACCCTGTCTTTGACCCATGTTCAGTTTAAGTCTGTAATCTTATTCTTACATTTTATTCAGATTCATTTGTCAACCCAACAACAACCATTGTTAGCAAAACTAATAATCTTTTTATTCTGTTTTAAAATGACCATATCCTGCTTTAATTCTAACTATATATCCTATGCTCACGTTAATGAGGTTTTTTCATCCCATAAATTAATTCTTGGAAAAGTTGTTTTGGACTTTTCCTGAGCCAAATTAACCTGTGTAAACACACTAGTGAATACATAGGCAATGAAAGTCATGATACAGTACATTCCTTTTATTCTTTTTCTTCTTTCTTTTTCTTTATTTATTTACTTATTAATGTCAAAATTTTAATGTCAAGATTCTGGTGACATATAATCCTCTTTTGTATGTCATCCCCTCTAAAGCTCGTCATAAGCTGATTTATGATACCAGTCTGACTTCTGGTACATCAAGTAAGTAAGCCGACCCAGGTTCAGTTTGTACCATGTCAAAATGTGATCATTAATTTTAGATGATGACTGGAGAAATTTAGCGTGTGTAATAACTACGGGTCCTATTGCTTGAAGCTTTCAAAATCCAATCCTAAGTCTCTCTAATTGGTGGCATAATCAGTAAAACAAAAAGGAAAAGTTAAAGCAATATAAATGTATCCTAGGGGGTTCATGATATGAAACAATGTATACTTTGTTACCAGACAGATAGTTTAAATCATGAATTTTGAAAAAAAAAGAGTTTCTACATAAGGTCACCTGACTTGAAAACTGGAAAAGGCATTAAGGATTTATAATGTTCTCTTTTAAATTTTAATCTCTACCTTAGTGGGCTCCTGAAGTTGTTATATTTGAGCTTCATTCTTAGATTCCTCAGAAATGAGGTTTTACTAAAAATATAATCCTTAGAACCAACATTTCTCGGTGCCTAAATTTCCCTGGGTCCCTCTGGAACTCTTAGAATTCTTTCATGTCACTAAAATGTAGTTACCAATACATACCAGCTTAGCATTGCTAATCATTTTGTCTATGATAAATAAAAGTGTATCACTGAGCCTTGATAAATAGTCCACAGAATTGATTTTAACCTGTCAAATATTTCAAGCTATCAAATCTTTTAGCAAAACTGGTAAGGAAAAGCTGAATGGCTTATCTTTGTTTTCGATTCCCTATTTTCCTACCTGTTGCCAGGAATGACCGTAAGGTAAGAAATGTCCAAGTTCAAACAGAAAGGGGAGTGCTAAGGATAAGGATCATCTTTTAAGTAGATAATCAGCCTAATAGTCATTGAATACAGATGGGTCCACCAGGCATGATAGCATTCAGCCTCTATCGGGGAACTTATTCTGAGAGAGTGCTTTATAGAAGAATCTGACAGAAAAAAAAACAAAAAACAAAACAACTACTTCAGAAAATAAACAAAGGACATGAGTGTTCAGCCTTTATTTTTGTCTTAGATTTTTCTTCTCTAATGCTGTACCCCAAGTTCAATTTTTTAAAAAAGATTTTATCTATTTATTTGACAGAGAGAGATAGAGAGAGATCACAAGTAGGCAGAGAGGCAGGCAGAGACAGAGGAGGAAGCAGGCTCCCTGCTGAGCAGAGAGCCCGATGCGGGCCTCGAACCCAGAGCCCTGAGATCATGACCTGAGCTGACGGCGGAGGCTTTAACCCACTGAGCCACCCACTGAGCCACCTAGGTTCAATTGATTGAAATAGTCTTCAGATGACACCACTGACAGGGAAGATAAGAAGGAAAGATAGAAAATTTAAGCTGTTTTCTTTTTCGAGATGTTCAGAATGAGGTTGCCAGAACATTTGCTTTTCCGTGAATGATTTAAACCACTGAAAAAGACTCTTGAGACATAGCTAAAGCAAGAGTTTAAGAGACCGAGTCTGGAAGCCAGGCCCCATCCACCAATATTGTTTCCATCCTCAGGGAAGAATTTGTAATGCTTCTGAGAAAGCTGACGGGTATCCTATACCACCAAAAATATTAGGAAGTTTGTGTTAGAAACTTAGTGATCACTTTTCAAGCATTTTTACACATCTTTTACTATCAGTGACAGTGAATTATGGGGAGAAGAGAAGGCATGAGCCAGGACCTTTGTTAGTTTTCCTTGGCTTAAAATGAAAAGTAAGGGATGAGTAAATAGATAGAAGGGATTTTTATTATAACACCTGCAGAAAGAATCCTTTCCATAAATTATTTTGTATATCATATGAAGACCTCATGTTAGTTTTCATATTCAAATCCATTATCAGACTTGATCTATTTACTATTTATTGCATAACTACACAAAATACAATTTCTTATTTTTGATATAAATGTTCTTTATTATCATAGTGATGAAGTCCTAGCATGCAGTAATTATTGAGGTTATTTTTTTATGGTAATCATAATATGAAGCATACTAGTTTTTGCTTAGAATAGCAACAGTCAGCACTACTAGATTTTCACTCTTATCTTGGCTCATGATACAAAATCAGGAAAGTTACTTAACTTTCATAGATCTCAGCCCTGTGTGAAATTGAATGTATAAACTATTACTATATCTCTTTATTTTTTTTTAATTTTATTTTTATTCTTTGCCCAAGGGGTACAGGTCTGTGAATCATCAGGCTTACATCTTTCACAGCATTCACCAAAGCACAAACCCTCCCCAATGTCCATAGCCCATCCACCCTATCCCTACCCTCCCACCCCCCAGTAACCCTCAGTTTGTTTTGTGAGATTAGGAGTCTCTTATGGTTTGTGTCCTTCCCCATCCCATCTTGTTTCATTATTTTTCCCTCCCTA
>LNAC01000798.1:496470-660804 GCA_002007465.1 Ailurus styani | reverse complement strand
GCCGACTTCTCACAGTTCCGAGTCTGTGCTCCGCTGCTCGCTCCCTTGCTGGCAGCCGGCCCCTCCCCCCGGGTCTGTCTTCCCGTCGCCTCAGATTCACTTCTCCGCACGTCCTACCTTCCAGAAAGTGGTCGATTTTCTGTTCCTAGAATTGCTGCTCTTCTTCTCTTCGATCTCCGTTGGAATTTGTAGGTGTTCAGAATAGTTTGATAGCTCTCTGGGTGAATTCCTGGGACCTGATGATAATCGGTCTCCTACTCCTCCGCCATCTTGCCGCTCCCCTCTATTTTTAACTTCTTAGGAACCTTCATACTGTTTTCCAGAGTGGCTCTACCAGCTTGCATTCCCACCAACATTGAAAGAGGGCTCCCCTTTCTGTGCATCCTCATCAACATTTGTTGTTTCCTGACTTGTTAATTTTAGCCATTCTGACTGGTGTGAGGTGGTATCTCAGTGTGGTTTTGATTTGTATTTCCCTGATACCAAGTGATGTAGAGCATTTTTCATGTGTCTGTTGGCCATTTGGATGTCTTCTTTGGAGAAATGTCTATTCATGTCTTCTGCCCATTTCTTGACAGGATTATTTGTTCTTTGGGTGTTGAGTTTGATAAATTCTTTATAGATTTTGGATATTAACCCTTTATCTGTATGTCATTTGCAGATATCTTCTCCCATTCTGTGGTTTGCTTTTGTTTCCCTTGCCTTTGGAGACATGTCTAAAAAGAAGTTGTTGTGGATGAGGTTAAAGAGGTTGCTGCTTGTGTTCTCCTCCAGGATTTTGATGGATTCCTGTCTCATATTTAGGTCTTTCACCCATTTTTTTAAAAAGATTTTTTATTTATTCATTTGACAGAGAGAGATTACAAGTAGGCAGAGAGGCAGGCAGAGAGAGAGGAGGAAGCAGGCTCCCTGCTGAGCAGAGAGCCCGATGTGGGCCTCGATCCCAGGACCCTGGGGTCATGACTTGAGCTGAAGGCAGCGGCTTTAACCCACTGAGCCACCCAGGTGCCCTCACCCATTTTGAGTTTAGCTTTGTGTATGATGTAAGAAAATGGTCCAGTTTCATTCTTTTACATGTGGCTATCCAATTTTCTCAGTATCATTTTTTGAAGAGACTATCTTTTTTCCATTGGATATTCTTGCCTGCTTTGTTGAAGATAAATTGACCATAGAGTTGGGGGTCCATTTCTGGGTTCTCTATTCTGTTCCACTGATCTACATGTCTATTTTTGTGCCAGTACCATACTATCTTGATGATTACAGCTTTGTAATAGAACTTGAAGTATGGCATTGTGTTGCCACCAGCTTTGGTTTTCTTCTTCAACATTCCTTTGGCTATTCAGGTTCTTTTCTGGTTCCATACAAATTTTAGGATTATTTGACCCAGCTCTCTGAAAAAAGCTAATGGTATTTTGATAGGGATTGCTTTGAATGTGTAGATTGTTCTGGGTAGCATAGACATTTTCACAATATTTGTTCTTCCAATCCATGAGCATGGACCGTTTTTCCACTTCTTTGTGTCTTCCTCATTTTCTTTCATAAGTGTTCTGTAGTTTCTAGAGTGCAGATCCTTTGCCTCTTTGGTTAGGCTCATTCCTAGGTATCTTATGGTTTTTGGTGCAATTGTAAATGGGATCAATTCCTTAATGACTCTTTCTTCTGTCTCATTGTTGATCTATTTTTATTGATTTTGAGGGGGTTCTCTGTGCCTCCTGGACTTAAATGCCTGTTTCCTTCCTCAGGTTAGGGAAGTTCTCAGCTCTGATTTGCTCAAATATACTTTCTGTCCCTCCCTCCCTCTTTCTTTCTTCTTCTAGGACCCCAATCATTCTAATATTGCCAATGTAGATTAAGAACACTTGAAGGCTAAATGATCATGGGGTTCTAGTTCAAGATGCTGACACAGGAAGACCTTGAACTTAACTCCCCCAGAAACACCAAACCTATCTATTTATAGAGAAATTCCTTCCAAAGAACTGAGGTCTGACTGAAAATCTGCACAGCAAAATGTAGAGAGGCCATTTAGAGAATGCAAGAGAGATTGGAGACACCATAAGGAAGGGAACCCTCACCCCCAAAGCTGTGAAGGGCAGTGGGAAAGGACAAGACTGAGAGATTAGGAGCGCACTTATCTGCCCTTGAGCATAGGGAAAACAAACAAACAAACAAACAAACAAACAACAACTATGGCTTAAAAGGGAACTAGAGTATAAAAGATCCATCCCTAGATTTCCATCGAACAGCAGCAGGGCAGGGGTAGAAGGGGGTGTTGGATGGGTGTCTGGAACTCTCTCTCTGGGTAGAGGGGCTGGTGAGCACCATGGTTTACACTTGCCCTGAACCTTGATAGTGCAGACTGAAGCAGGGTCCAGGTGCCATAGCTGGCCTACTACCTCAACAAGTCCCAGGCACCTAACTCACAACAACCCCAGCCATCCCACCAAGGCAGTCCCAGTATGATGCTTACCAGGACATCCCTGGCCAGTGTTCACTACAGTTTCAGCTGTTGTGGCAAGGTGACATAGTTCCAAAGCACCTTGGAACACTCCAGGCCCATACCACTTTGTCTTTAGAGAGCTTGCTTGGGCACCTCCTACCCCAACAGAGAATACTCTGGGGTCTCCAATCTCATGTCTGCTTAAGCTGTAGGATTATTCACGATAGCTAAGAAGTGGGAGCAGCTTAAATGTCTATTCACAAATGAATGGATAAGGAAAATATGGAATACATTTCTCTCTCATATAGATATAATATTTCTCTCTATCTATCTATATCTATAGAGAGATATATATATAGTATTACTCAGGCTCACAAAAGAAAGAAATTTTGTCACAGGCTACTGTATGAACCTTGAGAATATTATGCTGGATGAAGTAAGTCAGTCAAAAAAATCCAAATAATATATGATCTCACTTATATGAGATATCTAGAGTTGTCAAATTCTGGAAACAGGAAGTAGAATTGTTGTTACCAGGATTTGGAGAGAAGGGGAAAGGCGAGTTTGTTATTCAATGGGTATAGAGTTTCAATTTTGCAAGATGAAAAAGTTCTGGAAATCTCTTACACAGCAATGTGGATATAGTTAACACTACTAAACTGTACTCTTAAAAATGGTTAAGAGATTAAAAAAAAAGGTTGAATGATCATGAAAACTGTAATGGGCCCTCTGGGTGAAAAATCACTTAACTATCTTATATTTCAAATTTGTGAAATACTTGGAAAATTATATATATATATATATATAGTTTTATATATATACACATAGTGTATGCATAAAATTTATCTATTTTTATATATTAAAATATGTGATATTTTATAGTTATAATATTAAATATATTAAAAATATATATTATTTATATACACATGCACACAAAATGACATGTAGATTACTTGATAACCCATCAGGAACCACTAGTGTTTTACAGATACAATGAGAAAACATCTATTCTCACTGAGCCTAGGGTAGACTGCTAGGGAATATTCTACACCTAGAAGCTTGAATTTGGTCATTGCCATGAATACCTGAAAAGGGGGCTGGAGCCTATTACTCACTTAATTTTTAAATCAGAGAAAGAAAAGAATGGTTAAATGAACCTAAAATAGGGTACATTCGTGGCTCAGTCAGTTAAATGTCTGCCTTCAGCTCCAGGCATGATCCCAAAGTCCCAGGATCAAGTCCTGCATTGGGCTCTCCTTCTCCTTCTGACCCTCCCCCCCCCATGCTCTCTCTCTCTCTCTCTCCCTCTCTCCCTCTCTCTCAAATAAATAAATAAAATCTTAAAAGAAAAAAAAGAACCTCAAGTATATTTGGGAAGCAAGAAGAAAAGTGCATCCATTCTGGCCCAGTGATAGACCTAGCAACCAAAGATAAAAGTGGAACTATAATTTAGCCATAGACATCGGCCCGTAGCTAGGCTCAGGGCAGATGACTCACATCTCAATGGATGTCAGGAAAGAGTGTTTCTATAGCAAACACACCACAACCATCAGTTTCTGAGACATTCATAAAAAGTGCTCTCATAAATTACATCAGTATTTAATTTGTATATTAGAGTAAAATGCAGTAAAATAAAAACCAAATTTAAATTAATTTGTCCAAGTTCTGCTACATATTAAAACCAGAATATATATCCACATTAGTTTGATATGTTAATTTTAGGTAACATTTACATTTAGTCTCCCCCTGTGTTTTTCACTACAAAGTCCATTTAAAAATTGCCAATTTAATGTTCATCTATAAAAGAAAAAGCAGATCATTAGATGAATAAACTGTCCTTTAGATCACCTTTAAGACAATACCCCATCAGGCAATAAAAACTTCTAGTTCAATTTTCTTTAATAGAACGGAGTTTTCCCTTGAATGAAATTCTCTTCATTTGCTGATTGGGGAAGACAGCTCATCTTAATAGAGATTGTCCCGCCATGACTCTCCTACGTTTGCAGATTACTTAGGAAATATGAATTTCAGGAGGAAAAACATCATTAGCAATAGAGGTATTTAGAAGAAGTAAAAGGGTAAAGTGTACGTTGAGCACAAAGCAGCAATCTCTTTACTCATAGCTCCAGGGTTATCAGGATGCCATTAACAGCTTTTCACTATGTAAATGTTTTCAAACAAAATAAGCTAAATGAGTAACAAGGTGAATATGGTTCATTCCAAAACACTTATTTAGTGTTGCTTGAGAATTGAAGGGGAAAAAAATGGTCCCATTACAGCTCCTTTCAAAACAAAGTAAACCCAAAAACCTTTTCACTGCATCTAATCAATTTGTGTTCTAATATAATTTGGGTTTCATAGTATTTAGGTCAAACACTGTTTTTAGAACCCCGCTGAGGAACAAATGTTGTCACATATTTGTTTTATTTTATTTCTACCTAGTGTGTTACAGAGAAGTACCTTATAAAATTTTACTTTGGTGTAGTCTAGAAGTGTCCCTTTTCACACTTGTAGAGATGAGCTGTTTTCCAGTAAAATGGCCAGATATTTAATAACAGAATATCCAGAAATCCAGCAGAATTCATTTTTCTTTTTGCAAAAGAGTAATTAAGAAGTGCCTGATGGTGTGATCAATTATACAGCACACATTCCCTGAACACCTCCTTCAGAACAAGACCCTGAAGGAAGTTTTTGAATAAGACTCAAACCCGTCCTTTAAAATGGGGTGTCTGGGTGGTTTAGTCGTTAAGCATCCGCCTTCGGCTCAGGTCATGATTCCAGGGTCCTGGGATTGAGTCCTGCATCGGGCTCCCTGCTCAGTGGGGAGTCTGCTTCTCCTTCACCCACTCCCCCTACTTGTGTTCCCTCTCTCACTGTGTCTCTCTCTGTCAAATAAATAAACAAAATCTTAAAAAAAAACCTGATTAAAATAAAATAAAAATAAAATGTTCCTACTCTAAGGGCACCTGGCTGGCTCTATTGCTTAAATATCCGACTCTTGATTTAGGCTGAGGTCATGATCTTAGGGTCCTGGACTGGAGCCCTGTGTTGAGTTCCCTGCCAAGCAGGGAGCCTGCTTGAGGATTCTTCCTTCTCTCTCTCCCTTCACTCCATGTTCTCTCTCTCTCTCAAATAAAGAGTTAAATCTTTAAATAAAGTGCTCCTTAGTCTAGTTGAGAGAACTACAGGTCAGCAGCCAGTCTATATTGTTGATTTAGAAAATAAACAAAATAAAGAAAATAAATATTACTAATTATCTTATGGCACAAACAAAATTACTGTTGATATGCTTGCATGTATCTTTTCATAATTTTTCTGTGCAATTATGTATGTATGTTTTCTCCAAGTGGGAATATACTATCTAAAATTCTTGATTGCTTGCTTTTTAAGTCTACTCTTCATTTATTGAATAATATGCCTCCATGTCACCAGTTTTAATAGTATTATCATAGAGGGGTGTACTAAATTTATTTAACCGTCCTTGAAGCGTTGGACATTTTTACATTACCAAAGTTTGTTATTATAAAAGAAAATGTTAAGCTGATCATTAATATACATTTTTGCATGATAGTCAATCATTTCCTTAGAATAAGTACTAATAGATAAAATTCCTGGAATAAATGTTAGGCATAATTTTAAGACATCTGAAATGTACAGTGCAATTGTTCTTTTAAGTTGGTTTTTATTGGTATGAAAATAAGTTATGTTCCTTCTCTTTTTTTTATTTTTAATGAGTTTCATTGCTTTTTCTGTTTTATAGTTTAAAAAATAGTTTATAATTTGTGAATACTTTTCTCCTGGGTATTTGCTACTTTGTTTTATATAGAAGTTATTTACATTAAAAATATCCTCCTCCAAATTTATCCTTTCTTTCCAATTTGTAGGTATAGAGGGCCACATGCAAGGACCAGAGAGTAGCATCTGGGAGATGAGAACATCCCCCAGTTAGCATCCAACAAAGAGCTGGAAACCTCAGAACTTCAAACTCAAGGAACTGAATGCAGCCAATAATCTGGATGCATTTAGGAGTAAATCCTTCCTCAGGGCTGCCAGGTAAGACTCCAGTCACCTTGATTTTAGATTTGTGAGACCTCAACCAGAGAAGCTATCCAAGTCCACCTACTCTTCTGACCTACTGAGCTGTGAACTAATAAAGGGAAGTCATTTTAAGCCACCAAATTTGTGGTAATTTGCTATTTGACAACAGAAAATTAGCGTAGCCCTATAATGGTAGTGATGGTAGGTGACTGACTTAGTTCTTTTCTCATATGCTCCCTATAAAATATTACAATTAATCTTGATTTTGGTAATCATTTTAAGCTAAACACCATATTTGGATAAACAACATATTAAGTGTCCATCATTCCAAGTTTAGTTTTTAATAATAATAATAATAACGCTATTTCTCATCAAATGCTTTTAAAGCATTTTTATAAAGTTTGTATTTCTTTTATTCTACTTTGATGTATTTATGTGGTAAATTATGTCAAATATTTCTGTATCAGATTTATTTATGAAATAAACCTTTTTTGAGTCTCATGTTATTATTTATTTCAGTTATGGGTAATTAAATTATTTGAGATATTTTATATCTACCTAGAAGGAAGGTAGACATGTAAAATTTTCTTTTATTTTCTGCTATTATTTTTCTTATTTAGGTTTTAGGATTATGCCAGGGTCTAACGTGAATTGAAAAACCCTTCATCATTTTTACATGACATGTGAATTATTTGTTCTTAACTATTTGAAAAACTAATTTGCCATAAAATAATAACACTTAAGCAATAATTCTTTAAAAACTTGTTCATTGTTTGTCAGTGATTATTATACAATGCAGTGCCAGGATAGAGGGGCATATGAACCAACACAGGGTGAGAGGTAAGAAGGGGATGGCTTTGATAAAAAAGAAAATGCTGACCTTGTTGTGAAGATCAGGAAGACAGCCAGACAAATAAGGCAGGGAAGGCAATTTCAGGAAGAACAGCATTTATAAAACCGTAGGTATATGTGGAAGTTCACTGCCTACTATATGCTTGTTGTTTCATATCTGGTATATATTTTACTCCAAATATTTTTATCCTGCCACATAGTACATATGAAAAGGAGAAGCTCAAAAAATTTAATCCATTTATGTAAAGTTACCAGTAAATGCAAAATTTAAATTCAAACTCAGTTCCAACTAATTCCAAAATATACACTTTATTTCTTCTGTAATATATTGTTACTGGAAATAAAATAAAACTTCAGAAATCTGAAGATGGCCAACAGGGTTAGAAATGTGGGAGAACAGATGTAATTTTGTTGATTTACATCCTACTTCTATATTGCAGTAATTTTGATTGTTATAGGTATGAGCTTTATTAGTTTCACATTGATACTTCTATTTATTAAGAAATTTGATATTTTTCATTTAATTCTCCAATGAATATGTGATACATTCTTTACAACCCANGAGAGAGAGATTACAAGTAGGCAGAGAGGCAGGCAGAGAGAGAGGAGAGAGGAGGAAGCAGGCTCCCCACCGAGCAGAGAGCCCGATGCGGGCCTCGATCCCAGGACCCTGGGATCATGACCTGAGCCGAAGGCAGCGGCTTTAACCCACTGAGCCACCCAGGCGCCCTGTGATACATTCTTTACAACCCGGGAATGTCTTCCTCAAGGCCCTGGCAGCCATCCCTTTGAAATGTAGTCATCAATAAAGGTAGATCCCCTGTCTCCTAGTCTCTGAGAGGGTAGGAATCTAACTTTGATAAGGGATGATTTGGCAAGCACAGTAGACTAGTCCCATTCACAAATATCCCCTAATATTTTCCTGTACTTTTCCATTAGCTCACTCCAGCTTTTAAAAATCCTTCAGCCTTTTCTTCTGCTAATTTGAATTCAATCTCTCTCCCCAATTACAATAATCTTGACCTCTATTACAGTCCTCTGGAATAAAGTCTTCCTTGCTATTTTTAGCAAGTGTCCAGTCCAATTCTTCTCTTACAATCCATGTTACAATTTACCTTGATTGTATAGTTATTAAGTAGTTCAGCTGAGATTGTAATTTTTCCATCACATCAAAATTGCTTGGAATGTTTATGTATAGGTACTGTGTCACTTATAAAATAATTAAGTAGATATATATGAACAAATCAAGATTTCTTTAATGTAGTTCTGTTCAACAAGCATTAACAACTTGAAATGACCTTAGTAGCTGATTCTCAGCTCAGGTTTGAAATGGTACTTGCGAAGTATAGGTGGTATGAATGGCAGGTGATCTAAATGTCAATGTATGTACATTATCATTCAATGCTTTTATAATTATCATTGCAGTTATTTCAGTTTCTGTAGCTGATTAGCATCTGTGTAAATAACCACAACTCCATGCTTCAAAATCATTGTTATTGAACACTCAACTTGGAAATATATATCCTTTTTGTAAACCATTTACCAGTATTTTGTCCTTAGACAAGTCTGGTCTCAATGATAAAAATCACGAGAACGATATATGCTTCCCAGCTTTTTGATGAAGTTGAACAAATTATATTTTATTTTATTTTAAGATTTTATTTATTTATTTGACAGAGAGATAGCACAAGTAGGCAGAGCGACAGGCAGAGGGAGGGGGAGAAGCAGGCTCTCTGCCGAGCAGGGAGCCCGATGTGGGACTCGATCCCAGGACACTGGGATCATGACCTGAGCTGAAGACAGCAGCTTAACCGACTAAGCCACCCAGGTGCCCAAACAAATTATATTTTAAAGCACGTTGAAATAGACATTGGTATATAAAAAGTCACTATAATTACTTGGTTGGTGGAAATTCATGGGATTTTGAAATTGTTTCCATTGTGGTTTAGGTAAAATTTGAAGTCAAGTAAAAAGAAAATTGATATTTAATACCAAAAATAATGGATTTGACTTTTTTAAGCAAAAATACTATTTCCTCATATATCTATTTAATACAATAGCCTCAAACAAATAAGGTAGTCTAAGTTTCATTTATTTTTTGTGTCATATTCCAAAAACTACTTGTCTTAGGTTTTTTTTTGTATAATTGATGTTTAAGGGTTTGAACAATTGGTAAGTTAGAGCAGCTTTTTCTACCACAGGCTTAAGGAAGTCAGTAGAAACAGTGTTTTTCCAGACAAAGGCTGTTGAGCAGATTCTGTAAATTTATGATGTCTTTAATAATGTATTTGGACTCATTTTGAGCCAGGTAACAGAAAACCGATTCAATTAGCTTTAAGTGGAAAAGGTACATGAAACAAACTTCAAAAGGAGATGGGGTGAAACTGGTTTCATTAATGACTGGATGCAGGAATATTGACATCATCAGGCCTGTTGTTTTTCATTGGATCTGGTCTTTATTTTCTTTTTTTCTTTCTTTGTCTTTTATCTCCACTTCTCTTTGTTTCAACTTTGTTCTCTTGGATCAGCTGTTTCCACAAATCCAAGACCATGGTCACATGCTGTTTCTGGCTTTTACACAATATAGCCTCATGAACAGAAAGAGAACACTTTTCTGCCAGTTTCCATTATAGAAAAAGGTCCTAAGGAAGACCTCTGATTGATGTGGATTGGTCATATTTTTACCACTGGAAAATGAATGAGAACAGAGAGATGGGTTGTTTTGATTGTCACGTCCAATATGAAGGAGCAAGGCGATAGTATTGCAGGGCTCTGCCCTAGCAGAATTGGAAGGAACTATTGGAGAGAGAAAACCAATGCTGTACTACAGATTTCTGATAATGGATTTGTTCATTTGAAGTCATCATTATCAACAAGCCAAAACTGACCCAATAGATCTGAATTTTCCATGTTTGTAGCAACATTTTAAGACTAGATTTATTTTATTTAATCTATGATTGCCTAAGGTCTATCTTCAGAATAATACTTCCTTTTGAAGAGTAGTAACTGAATATCATAAAAATGGATTATTTAAAAAAAATACACATTTTCAGACCTGCAAATGTGCTTTGTATTCATATGATTCAAGATAGGAATTTAGATCAGCAGATGTATATGTATATGTTCTTATTTCCAACTGGAAATGGGTAACTTTTTAAAATATAAAATGAAAAAAAAAAGTGTACATTAACACTTTTGAAAAAGTCATTACTTTTCATTTTCCTTTATCATTATGCTAAATTTTTAAAATGTTATATACTTTTTTTTAGCATAGTCTGAAACATAGTCCATTAAATATGTTTGGTAAGGCCTATTAACACCCTATATACACCTGATTAGACCGTGAGCATGTTAAAAATAAGGGGCAATGTCTTCTTCATCTTTGCTTTACAGTCCCTGTCAGAGTAAGTTCAGGGGCAGAAAACTTTCTCCTTCGTCCTTCCTAGGTTCTTTGGCTGGTTTAATAATTACATTGACATGAGACAAATTAAAGGAGAAAAAGAAATTTCTTTTTCTTCTGAGATATGGGAATCCCAAAGACATGAGACCCAAAGACAGTCAGGCAATTGAGGCTCATATGCCATCCTGAGAAGCTTCATAGGGGTCTGGGGCTTCACAGGGGAGGAAAACAATTCACAGGAAGATGAGAAGAACAAATGTTTGGTGAACAAGTCTTTGTCATGCCATGCAGAGAAATCTTTATAATAAAAATTATCTTTGGTATTAGCTCTCTCCTGGTACAAGCCTTCTATCTTAATTCTTTAAGGCAGTTAAGGAGAAGGTAACCAGTTTTCTTGTCTTCAGTTTGAAAGAATTTACATGTCAAAGTGGCATGTTTTGGGGTTACATTCTGCTTCCCCTCTCTAACCATGTTTGTGGAGATGAATTAGTGATTGGGTATTAACGTATTATTGGGTGGTAAATAAACATGAAATTTCCCTACTCAGAGAAATCACCAAGAAGCTGATCAGCAGAATTTATGGTCCTTCATTTTCCAAAAATATAGGTACTGNCATGTTTGTGGAGATGAATTAGTGATTGGGTATTAACGTATTATTGGGTGGTAAATAAACATATAACTTCCCTACTCAGAGAAATCACCAAGAAGCTGATCAGCAGAGAATTTATGGTCCTTCATTTTCCAAAAATATAGGTACTGACTAGCCATAACTAAAGACATATCTCTGTATGCTATTTTTTCCCTATTTCTCTCATTCATGCCTTTCAAAACAAAACAAAACAAACATGACCCATGTTTTGTGGTTTCTTGCCATTAGTGTCTCTTGTGACCATACCTTCCCAGCTATTTCAGGAAGCCAGTGTATGTATCTCCTCTTCTACTTCTCTGCCTCCTGCCCCTCCTGTGAAGTTCACTGCTGTTACCTTGTTGCTCCTGTTACCTTAGGAGCAGGCATATTACTTCTGCAGCTAAATCTCATGGATTCTTCTCAGGTTTCTCTGCAGCTTCTGCTCATTATCACAGTAGCCACTAACCAGGGTTAATCAGGGTATAGATGGGTTGCCACAGAGCTTCCAGAGTCCTCAAGTTCCCAGAGCAGCACTGTGTCACCCAAAGTATTTTGCTGAAGAAACATTGCCTTCCAGGTAGATGTAGAAGATGCTTTCTTCCCTAGCCTTAGCTGGATTCTGTTATCTGATACGAATGCTGTTTTGACCCCCAGTTTTCTTACAATACTTTTAGAAAGCTATTATTTAAGATTGGACCTTTGAATTTACATACTCCAAGGACTAAATTCAAACTCAGAGATTTTAATCAGAAGAAGTCACAGCAATAAGGATAATATAGTTCACCCGTTAACAACATGGGTTTGAACTGTGTGGGTCCAGATGCAGATTTTTGCCTTAGATTTGTACTAAGCATGGTGTAGTATTTTAAGTGTATCTTCTCTTCCTTATGACTTTAATAACATTTTCTTTTCTCTAGCCTACTTTATCATAAGAATACAGTAGATAATACATAAAACATACAAAATATGTGTTAGTTGACTTTATGTTATCAGTAACGTTTCTGGTCAGGAGTAGACTACTAGTTAAGTTTTGGAGGAGTCAAAATTTCTTCAGAATTTTTAATATTGTGTATATGGTCTTATTTGCATTTGGAAGCTTGACTAATCTTTTTTTTTAAGATTTTATTTATTTATTTGACACAGAGTGAGAGAGAGATTACAAGTAGGCAGATAGGCAGGCAGAGAGAGAGGAGGAAGCAGGCTCCGCGCTGAGCAGGGAGCCCGATGCGGGCCTCGATCCCAGGATGCTGAGATCATGACCTGAGCCAAAGGCAGAGGCTTTAATCCACTGAGTCACCCAGGCATCTNAGGATGCTGAGATCATGACCTGAGCCAAAGGCAGAGGCTTTAACCCACTGAGTCACCCAGGCATCCAAAGCTTGACTAATCTTGAGGAGAGCCCCCAAATAAGCAACTTTATATATATTTTTGTATTTATGCCCCAATAGTTTGTACACAGGTTGAATGGCTTGTCCAATTAAATATGCACTTGTACCTATTATAAGCCCAAAGTTGGCATAGGTACAATTAACCTAACAGTCATTTTTAGATTTAAATTACATTTACATTTTGATCTGAAAAGAAAACCGATCTCAATATATTTCTTTATGGCTCCCTAAGTAGGGCAGTGTCTTTTGCATATTGTGGGGTTATATACTGCAGACCAGGCTATTTGGATCATTGATGTCTTTAATTAACACACAGAAGGTCATGTTAGTGCCCATGAGCTGCCCATGGCAGATGCTTTGCCTAATCATTATTGGATCCAATCATTATTAATCACTAAAGTTTCACTGGGGTTTGCAAGTGTTGAGAGGAAACAGCAGGTTTTTCTACACAGACCATTGAAGTCATTCTTCTTGTCCATTAACTCTTATGAGGTCATGATGCTAATGCTTTCCCAGGAGGACCATGTATCTTTCCATACACTATGTGCTTCTGGTTTGAATTGTAGAGCCTGGTTTGGATCACAGCCTATACTGGTATATCATACTCTTCCGTAATGAAAACATTCCCATTTCATATGTCAGACTGTACAGGGCAGACTCAGGAGCAGGAAAATAAATAATGAGTTCATTTTGATCATGACCGTTAAATAGTATTATTTAATAAGAACTATTTTGTATGTGGCCCTCTGTACTTAGGCCATTTTCCTCATTGGACCAGATCCAAAAATTATGCATGATTGAAGAGAAGGAATGTTTGAGCCTCCATTTGTCTTAAGTATATCTTGAAGTAGATGGACATCACTGAACAATTATACAATGGCTGATCTTATATTTACTCTGTAGGGTGCAACTTAACCAAACTCATATTTAATAAATTATCAGTTGTTGACCAACTTTCAAGCCAATATTTCCATCTCTTTATTGTTTCTACTCTCACTGTGTGGATCCATCCAACTGAGCAAATATTTCAAGACCACACGAAGTTTCAAGCCCTTGCTGGGGCTATGAGTACTACATAAATAGGGATACATTACACATAGAGAAGATAAAATCAGAACATTAAAAGTATAGATAAAATGTGGTAAATATTGAGATGAGTTACAAGCAAATTGGTATTTGTGTGTGAGGAGCCCCACTCTCAACACGGAATAAAGTGTAATTGTTTAGCAGGCCATTCAAAGCCACTGTAATAGTTTCCTCAGCCCATTGCATGGGCTTTACCTTTCAGTGGGTCTACACGGTGACCCCTAGTTTCAGCTTAACTGGGTTAGTTACTGTTCTCACATCAGGTCTCCATCTTCTTTTCCTATTTTTTTTTCTTTTCTCTTGGAAAGCTGTTACCTTTAATACTAGTGGTCAAATACATTTTTAAAGATCACTTAGAATGACCAACACTGATGGAATTTTAAGAGAGGAAGATTCAGGGCGCCTGGTTGGCTCAGTGGGTTAAAGCCGCTGCCTTCGGCTCAGGTCATGATCCCGGGGTCCTGGGATCGAGGCCCACATTGGGCTCTCTGCTCAGCGGGGAGCCTGCTTCCTCCTCTCTCCTCTCTCTCTGCCTACTTGTAATCTCTCTCTCTGTGTCAAATGAATAAATAAAATCTTAAAAAAATAATAAAATAAAAAAAAGAGAGGAAGATTCAAGTCNCTACTTGTAATCTCTCTCTCTGTGTCAAATGAATAAATAAAATCTTAAAAAAAATAATAAAATAAAAAAAAGAGAGGAAGATTCAAGTTCTTCTTAATGGTATCATTAATCAAAAATAAATAAAAAACAAGAAGAGAAAAGAGAAGAGAGATGTTAGCTTAAAGGTTTGGGAAATAGAAAAAGTGATACACTCATTATTTGGTAGGTTGATACTACGATATCATCCTGTCATTTGTGAGGAAATATCCAGATATAGATTAAAAATGTTTCTCTGGGGCTCTAGAAGAAAATGTTGGGCCTAAAGAATTAGATATAAAAGGCACTACATTAAAAATTCTATTTGAAACAGAGATAATCAAAGGGAGGCACATCAGAAAAGCACAGGAAGGTAGTGTCAGAACCCAGAAGTTCCTACAATTTATGGGCAGTTGGAGGAATACAAAGCTGTAAAGAACCTAAATATGCAGTCATCTGGGAACTTTGAGAAAGAAACAGATGTAAAGGTAAGTTTAAAGAAGCTAAGTCTCTTTAGTACTATCAACTACTGGAAAAAAGTCAAAGACTGAGTATTAGGAAAAGGGCTTTGGCTTGGAAGATGTAATTGATCATTGACCTTTACCAAAGAATTTCAGTAGAGAGTAAGGGCAATAATTTTCCAAGGTATTGGTTGTCGAGTGGATGGTAAAATAAGAGATATTTTTTCCCTAAGGTATTCAATATAGTGTCAGAGAAATTAGCTACTGAGTTATTTTCCCTAAATATTTGTAAACTTAGATTATTATAACCTATATTAACAAATTATTATAAGGAGTAGATACAACACTAAGAACATAAGCACTTGTTAAATACTATTGTCTATTAGTATTTTAACTATTACAGAATTCAATCTCTCTTTTCTATTTTTGGTCACCAACCATTTGTTTTTCTCTTGATCAGCTTCATTTTTTCTAAGTAAGTGCCACTTGAGGTAATTTCCACTGTGTCTCCTAAGTCTTGGTGTCTCCGCTGGTGACTCCCTTATTACCGTTAGTATAATAAGGTGTCTCCTGTATTACTGTTAGTGCGTTGTGTTTGAGACCCTGGTTCCTCAAATGGATATTGTTGGCAAGACCGGTGGGAATATGCACAGTTTTTCAAGAAATTCATCTTGGAAGAGTAGTGCCATTCCTCTCTGACACATCATTGGAACTGCCTACATATTCTTCTGGCTGCTGCTATTGACATCTGGAGTTCTTTAAATGTCAAAGCTAAGGCACGACTATGGCAAAGTTACAGTAAGAAGGCCCCTTTGCATTTCCATGGGCCACATTATTAGAAGGAAGTGGAAACAGAACTGCCTTGAAGACAAATGTTTATTTTTTATTTTATTTTTTAAAGATTTATTATTTATTTTAGAGAGGGAGAGAAAGACAGAGAGAGCATGGGGAGAGGGGGAGAGGGAGAGGGAGAAGGAGAATCTCAAGCAGGGGCTATACCCAGCATGAAGCCCAATGCAGGGCTTGATCCCATGACCTTGAGATCATGACCTGACCTGAAGTCAAGAGTCTGATGCTTAACAGATTGAGCCACCCAGGTGCGCCAAAGAGTAATGCTTAAATGCAGAGGTCTTGTTGCCAGTTTAGGAGTCCCTGGGAGGTAGGCCAGTGGCAATTCTGAGTGATACCTTACTGTGATCAGATTCATATGCCATTTTAAAATAAAGATGTATGATTTTTTTTTAAGCTAGATATTCCTCGCTTCCTCAGGTGAACTGGATAAGACAGTCCCTGCCTCCCAGTTTGTCAGACATGACCAAACAATTTGAACTTCAGTCAAACTTTAGCCCAAATTGTAACCCTCTATACAGATGAATCTCAACTGCCCAGAGTTAGAATACAGTCATTTATGGGTCTTTCATAATTATTCACATTTGGAAGCAAGATATTTGCTCCCCTTTGTTCCCGACATCTTTTTTAAGAATGTCTGTATAGTAACTACCTTGGAAGATAAAGGTAATGTCTTCCTCTGGAGCAAAGGGAAGACATGCTTACTGCCCATTATAAAAGACTGAGGAGCTCTCAATTCAGAATTCCTTTGCTGTAGTCCAATACACACAATGGGCTGCTCTTCCCTGGCCTTCTTTGCTCATCCTGTGAGAATGTGGACTTGGGAATTGGGCACAATAATATGTTAATCCTCTGACTAATTCTATTTTTGTAGGTAACAAAATGTTTATGACCCTAAACCTTCTGCCTGCATCTATGTAATTATGGCAGGATAATTTGTTAGCTTTCCGGCAGAAAAAAAATCTTAGATTCCTCACAGTTCTTCACACTTACCTCACAGTAAACACTAAATAAGAATTATTATTAGTATTCAGAGCCTTATCACCACAAGAAAACTCTGAGTTGGAATAAATGGTGTCTAACATGTCAACTTCCAAGACATCCAATTGATACTTTTAAAATATATTAGGGAAAAACAAATTTTGTTATTGGGATTCTGTGTTCTTTAGAAAATTATAACTTTTCTGATTCTAAGACTTTTTTGTTGGTCTGCCTGCTTCCCAAGATTTCAAAGGAAACCAAATGAAAATGTTTGGTGAACCGAACTGAAACAAGTTCTTCAAATTAATTTAATCTCTTTTCCACATGATGAAAATGTACATTTTAAACATGTGATAGAAGAAACAATTTTTAAAAATATTTTATTTATTTGACAGAGAGAGATTGAGAGAGCACAAGTGGGAGGGGTGTCAGAGAGAGAGAGGGAGAAGCAGGCTCCCTGCTGAGCAGGTGGGGCTCCACGTAGGGTTTGATCCCAGGACGCTGGGATCATGACCTGAGCTAAAGGCAGATGGTTAACAGACTGAGCCACCCAGGTACCCCAGAAGAAACATTTTTTTTATGTTCTACCAACAACTTCCAGAGATAAAAACAAACAAACAAACAAAAAAAACGTTTTACCTGCATCTTTTATTTGTTTGATACATTTTTTAAAAATATATGTTGGTGGTGTTAGTATCCATTTCATGATTTACAAATTAGAGAAAAATAAGGAGAAGAGGCAGAAGTGATGGAAAATTAGATAATAAAAGTATCATTTTTATGTATTATTTTGGTTCAGTACAAGGTTTCTGAACCTTAGCACATTCGGACCAGATGAACCTTTATCATGGGGGCTGTCCTGTTCATTGTAGGATGTTTGGTAGCATCCTTGTCTTCTACCCACCAGATGTCAGTAGCAACCTCTTCCTCTGTTGTGACTATCAAGAATATATCTAGACATTACAAAATGTTCTCTGGAGGTTAAACTCTCACCCAGAATTGAGACCCACTGGTTGAGAGTTTGACAGTTTTTCCTAAGTGTTTCCCTATAATTTATCTCATTCTAACTTCACATGATGTATTTTAGAAATGAAGAAAATGAATCTCAGAGAAGTTAATTACCCATGGTAGCACATCTACTGGATGCTAGGACTAACATTGCCATTTATATCTTTATTCTCCAGTATGGTGTTTTTCCTCTCATTCACCAGGGGTTTTCAAACACTGTTCCGTCAAAACCAGCTGGAGGACTTTATGTAATACAAAATGCTGTGCCTATCTCCAGAGTATCTGATTCACAAAGTCTAGATTAAAATGTAATCATTTATATTTCTAACTAGTTCCTTGTGATGCTGACGCTGCTTTTCTAGGGTCTACACTTTGAGACTTCTAGGCTAGACTTACTGAAATGTAACTTGCTTAACGTTTTACAGTGTGTCCAATACACTTCCCCAAAGTGTAGCCTTTTCCCCGACCTTGAGTAATTTATAGAATTTGAATATCTTCTATGTATGTGAGAATTGTGACAAAAGGCAATGAATTTGTGACAATAGATGATAAGAATGACCGAAAGATTTAGTTCAGAACTTAAGTTCATGTATTATTAGAATGTCTCTCTTGAGATATCTTTTCACAAAAGTTAAAAGTTGAATTGGATCACTACTAATTCTGTAATAAATTCATGGTATAACTTTGCAGAAGTTAGTTTAGCTCTGCCTTTGAGTTTTAATTATCTATAACATAAGTTTTCTTTTTTTCTTAGCATAGATGATCAGCTCCAACAGTCTATGTCCCATTATTACTGTGATATTTTAATGCATTTAAATTAAAATGAAAAGGTCATCGACATTTCTTTGAATTCTCTTCATGGATATCTGGATGGCCATGTATTTATATAATATACTCTGTCAGTAAACTTCAGGTACTTCCAGCAAGATTTTAAGCCCTTGTGCTTTTCTTTATTGTCCAGCTGAGAAATTTAATTTCTCATTTCTTTGTTTGAGCATAATCTGCCTGATATTGTTATTTCCCAATCTATTCTTCAGTATTAAATGTCTTCAAATTCTGTTCTCAAGTTCTTACTACTCTATTCTCAAATTCTTATTATCAAGTTCAGAACTTACTCTACTTTCATATTAATGTGTAAATCAAAAAGAGTCTAAAGCTTAATTCCATAGTAATTTGATAAAGATCAGGAGATTTTTCTTCCTTTCCTCAGTTGACATAAATGAATGTGTAGTTTAGTTGAAGAAAATAGCTTCATCTTTTGTCAACATAAAAACATTACTCCCCTTTTGATCATTTCAGCTAGAGAACATTTTTGTCACCTGTATATAACAGTAGAAACAATTTTATTGATCATGTAAATCCCATAAGTTTTTGTGAGTCACTTAGCTATAGGAAGAAGAGATCAAATCATTTAGACGAGAAATGAAGTAATGGCAACAAAAGAGAGAGATTCTCATGGTTTTGTGTTTGCTTTTTTTTTTTTTTTGTGACTCAGTCTGTGACTCTTTTTCAGCAAAGGCTCTTTCTGAGCAAGGGGTCTCTGAGCAATGAGGTGATAGAAACTGCATGAAGATCATTGCTATAATTTTCCTTAAGATAAATGCAAATTGTTAGCTACTTATCTAAATCACTCTTTATCTCTCTAATGCAGGGACTGCTATAGTTAGCCACAATGCCTCTCAATTTCAAAAAAGCATTACCTAGGAAAATGGCAGATTGCACAAGTGAGAAAATAGAAAATAATTATAAAATCCTCTATTGTGTTCATTATAGTCATTGAAATTGTTCAGGAAAAAGCTTATCATATCAACAGTGAGATAAATACAAGGTAAGAGCATTGGGGGACAGTACAAGGAGACTGACTACTCTGAATTAGAGCCCTTGCTTTGCCATCTACAGGTTGCACGATGTGGAACAAGTTATTTGACTTCTCAATCTTAATTTACTCATCTGTAAAATGTGAAAAAGAGTAGCACCTGTCTTATAGCAATTGTGTTATATATGAGGAAACGTTATAGTACCTTGTAAAGTATATAATATATTCTCAACAAACACACATTAGTATTCTTAGGCAGGATATATATTCCCCAAAATACACATTTTTATTGCTCAAAGAACAATCTTTGTCAAATTTGGTTTAGTCTGTTCTTCATTGTACAGGATTCATAATTCATCAGTGGTAAAAATAAATTAATTTGGATTCAGAGACCCATCCCTCTTTCAGATAAATTATTTTGGTACTAGGATTTAATTTATTTCAACAAGTTTTTCTCAAATGCATGCTATGTGTTGCTACAAAGCTGTAAGGATCAAAAGAAAGAAAAGACTGAGGCTATGATGACAAAATTATTAAATGTGTTTAGGATTAAAGAATTATTCTCATCTATAAAGTGGTAATCATGAAACTTGCTTTATCTATCTCATGGTCATATTGTGGACAGTAATACAAGGTTATTGCTTTATTAACTCATTCCAGATCATATTTGCAGTAATGAAATAATGGCTACTAATGTACATAATCACATAACGTAAAAAACCAAACATTTAAGTGTAAAATGACACCCTTGAAAACGTGTACAAATCACCTCAGAAAACCCACTCAAAAGATATCTTTTAATGATACAACAGATAATATTTGTATTCAGCTTTAAGGTTATCCGAGTTAAGTATCACCTTTAAATAAGGTGGCCTCTCAAGAGACTAGCAGTGTTTTACATGTATGCCATAAAGGATTTTGATGGCAGGTACTATTGATCACTAACAAGGGGCATTTGAAAGGAAGAATTATACAGGAAGGATCTGTCAGTGGATCTGCAATATCACTCAGGAACACTGGGCCTGATTTTATTAACCAAATATCAATATTCTACCATAGTCTCAAACTTCCAAGTGGTTTTATTGATCACTGCTATAGAGTTAAGAGATGTATAAGGGTACTAAGAGAATAATAAGAATAGAGATATATAAGATGTATAAGAATGGAATTGAGAGTGAGAGAGGTAAATTTCCTCTCTAGAATTATTTAAAGTAAAATTATTCAACATTATGGGGACTAGACAAAATGCTTTCAATGGCCAAATGGGGCTAAAGTCTATGGACACCGCCAGATGGTGAAATAGGAAGGACCAGGAATTTGTCTCCCCACCTAGACAGCAAGAACACTGGCAGAATCTGTCTGATATAACTGTTTTGGAACTCTGCAGTTTATCAAAGGCTTGCACTTTCCAGGGGAAGACTTGGATGTAAATTGGTCTTAATTTTGATCAGTTTCATCCCAGCAGACTAGCAGCCGTTCATCCTCCACCAGCAGCCTTTTGGCAGGCAGCTGTGCCTGTGTTCCTGGAGCAACCTGCACACAGCTTGCAGAAACCAGGATGAGCATAAACAAACCTGTTCTCCAGTCATAGAGGATCTGTGCTGTGGTTGCTGATTGCTACTTCTGATCTCTGAAGTCCAGAGGCAGGTGACTATTGTTGTTACACCTCCCCCCTTTGTTATTAGTTCCTCTCTCTCTGGCTGAAGAGATAGCCAGAATGTCTTCTTCAAGGTAGGAAAATACAGAATTTCCTCGAGTTGGAAAAGGTAGAGGGCAGGCAAAGCCAAGACCCATGGTGGGTCTCCTATCTCAGCTTCCATCAAAGCATTTCATTGATCATTGGTTCATATACTGGACTTGGATGTTGTTTCAAGAAAGTGTTTCATTGCTAAAATATTTTAAAAACCACTGTTTAAAGCAAAAACATTTCATGATTCAAATGTATATTATCACTCCTTTTCTTTTTGCCTTTAAGAGATTCAATTGGTAACCTTAGAAATCAACCTCAAAATTACATTGCTATGAAAAACTTTCCTCAGGTTCTCCTGAGTCTTCATAGCTTCAGGCTAGGTTGTGATCAAAGACCTTCCTCCAAGTTCACTTTGGGCACATCATTCAAGGTCATTATTTCTGTGATTGCCTTTTTAATAGCTTGATTCTGGAGTCATTTTCACAAGGATTTCAATTTTCCACATCTATATCATATTAAAACCTCTTATCTTTTAAAGGGGTGAATTGTAGGAAAAGGAGAAGACAAACTAGTTACATTTTCCTAAAATTATAGGTCATCAATCCCAGTCATAGGAAACCTATTGCTTCTTCAACCAGGCACCAGGGAGTGGAACTGGTCCTATTACTTCACTGTCATTGACTGGCACTACTACCTTACTCAGACATAATTTATTTTCTGTCATTTATTGGTTTATTCCCAGCAATGCTTTTAGGTGCAAATTTCTTCAAAGTTGTCAGAGCACAGAGCAGTGAAGCCAACATTTAGAAGGGCTTATAAGTTCCCTGAGGTCAGAGACCTTGACTGCTTCATTTTTGTGTTATCTTCCTTTCACCAACACCATGCAAGATGAATAAATTTCAAAAGGAAGACATTTATAAAATATTTAGAGGCAAGAACACAAAAATTAAAGTGTATAATGGAAGGGTCAAATAAGATTAGATTTATCTGTGATTAAAACTAGTATTTTAATTACTTTATATGTGTGTGACATTTGAATAATGCCTCGTACTCTTACACACACACACACACACACACACACACACACTTTCTACATGAAGATAAAGTTACGTATGAGTTTATCTTTCCTACCACCCTTGCCTCCACATCTGGAAACATAGTAGGTTCTCAATATTTAAGTATTAAATAAAGTAATTTATACTAAATTCAATTTTTTAAATAATATGTGCCACATTAGAAGGGACTAACTCTATCTACTGCAAAGCAACATTTGTCTAACTTTGCCATATTGCTCACTGACTTGTATTTATTTGACTGTAAATTAATTAACTTCAGCACTGAATGTCTGTACATATTTATGACTTAAGACATCAGGCAACTTCAGAGTAGGGGTAGAAAGAGGCACTTATAGTTTGGGACTCATAAAGGAATGTTTTTATGAAGACAATAATATCTCAGATGGGTTTTGTACAAATTTATTGCATTCTCCTCATGGAAGAGCTTAATGTAAGAGTTGTAAAAGATGCCCAAATGTAGGGCCATCACTCATTTGAGAAAAGAAGACTGAATGGGAAAGTAAATGGTCAGTGATTTGTTTTATGCCTATAGTAGCTTAACCATGACCCTGTATAATATTTCATCACAAAGATATTTATGAACAGGCATTAATATCTCAATACATATCTCATGGCAATGCTGAAATACCTGTAAAATATTTTCAAGCTGTTTTTACTTAAAAGTAAAACAAGATCAGGTAACATTTGCAGCCAAATCTACTTCATCTTGAAATAAAAGTGAATTTAAGACCATAGTACCAATTTTAATGGATTGAGGAACCTATATATTTAAAATCACCATAATGGATGGTGAGTATATTCACAAGTTATGAGGCCCCAAGAAACAAGGAAAAATCATTGTTATCTCAGGTGACTAAATAGTTCAAGTTTTTTTTTAACATAATTGAAATTTAACCATAATACCTATGGGCCATGACTATCTATATTCAGATCAATTGATTTAAGTTAATATCTCAGACAACTTAAGTTTTAGAAACATTCAACTTTGTGAAATGTTTCTTTATATAGTGCCTTGTATGGAGCCATGGCATGTTAAATGATTAATACATACTTGTGTCATGCTATGAGTATCTATCACTAAACAACTGGTTATCAGTTCTCAAATATCCTTTTAGCATGACTGATTGATTTTTAAGAGGGGGGAAGGGTGGAAGGAGAGGGAGAGACAGGAAATCTTACGGAGGCTCCATGCCCAGCTTGGAGCCTGAAGTGGGGCTGGATCTCACAACACTGAGATCATGACCTGAACTGAAATCAAGAGTCTGACACTTATCTGACCGAGCCACCCAGGAGCCCCCTTTCAGCATGATTTAGAAGGAAATAAAATAGTAGGGAAAGACCATAATATATATAATATAAGGGTTATTTTTTTCTTGTAGTGATATAAATTTCCTTAATATTATTTTGAACAATTTTCTCATTTTTTTAAAAAAAAGCAGCTATAAGGAGACAAAATGATTTAACCCTATTTTCTTCCTTTTGCTCCCATGTGTGATGTTTCCTCAAAGCCAAAAGATGATACAAAGGAAATTGTGCTGTGGAAATTTCCGTATACATTAATGACTATATTATTGAACACTATATAAACTTAAGCAATTCTGCTTACCACCAAGGTGTCTAGGAACGGAAAACCAAATACTGCCATTGAATAGTCAAAGCATATAGCCATTCCTTTGTCCTTACTTTGCTCATCTCTTTATTTTCCCTACCCTGTGTAAGTGGACAAACAAAAGCAGCCTTTAGAGTTGAATTATTTGTTAGCATTATGAAATACCATAATAATTGTAGAAAAATAAGTGAATTTACAAGTTAACATATTTATGACATGTGCCAAAATATCTGAGGGTTTTCCTAATATCTTACTTAGTGAGGAAGATTTTTTTTTAAGATTATTTATTTATTTGAGAGAGAGCAAGCAGGAGCAAGGGGGAGGAACAGAGGGAGAGGGAGAAGCAGACTCCCTGCTTAGCAGGGAGCCCAAAGTGGGGCTCTATCCCAGGACCCTGAGATCATGACCTGAGCTGAAAGCTGATGGTTTATGGATTGAGCCACCCAGGCACACTGGTGAGGGAGATTTTTTTTTTAATTTACCAGCAAAAGAATTATTTTCCTGCTACCGTTTTACGAGTCTGCTAACACAGTCCCTATTTAAAAGATAATAAAAGAGAGAGGAGATCCATTTTTTTTTTCCCCAAAGAGAATGCAACTTATAAATCTGTGGCTTGAATTTAGGTTTCCTGACACCCTGTGATGCCTATTATTCTAAATTATGATTGACAAGGTGATGTAGCAATGCCTTGCACTTAGCAACACATTTATTTCTCATATTTCTAAGCAATATATAATCATAACTACTACCATGTTGACTAATAAGGAAACTAAAGCAGTTGCTATTTTGTGCTGGAAGCCATCACAAACTCAAAATATCTGAAACCAGTCAAGTTTAAAGTTGTAGTGTAATATAAACTACATTATTACTGCTTAATTATCTATCTCCTTTATAATCTAACCTATACAAAGGTAGGGATTTTGCCTGGTTCACTAATAACTGTATCCTGAATAGTTTACTAAGATAAGTATATAGTAGATGGCCCAATAAGTATTTGTTGATCAAATTAATAAACAAATGAACTCTAGGGGAGGAGAATACATGCAGAATTTCACTCAACAAAGTTGTTCTAAAATATGAGAAGAAAATCAAGAGAAAAAAATGGACAGTCCCTAACAGGTCTCAGTTTCAGTTTTTCCCCAGCATTATTTATTAAAAATTTTATATATTTAGGTTGTACAATGTAATGTCTTGATATATGTATACATTGTGAGATGATGACTACAATCAGTGTAACTAACATATTTACCACTTCACATGGTTAGTGTCCCACCTTTTGTGTGGGTGTGTTGTGAAAACACTCAAGATCTACTCAACAAAATTCAAGTACACAATACACTACTATTAACGATACCCACCATATTGTACATTAGGTCTACAGAATGTATTCATCTTATAACTGAAAACTTGTGTCTTTGACCAACATCTCTTTTTTGTCTAACTCCCAGCTCAGGGTAACCATTATTCTGCTCTCTCTTAATATTGGTTTGACTTCTATTAGAGTACACATAAAGTGAGATCATGTACTGTTTGTTTTCCTGTGTCTGACCTATTTCACTTAGCCTAGTGTCCTCTAGGTTAATCCATGTTGTTGCAAATGGAAGGATTTCCTTCTTTGTTAAGGTTGAAGAATAATTTTATACATATAAAATTTCATTTGTCAATGGACAATTAAGTTGTTTCCATATCTTAGCTATTGTGTGAACATGGGGAGCATAGATATTTCTTTAAGATAATGATTTTATTTCCTTTGGATATATAGTCAGAAATGGGATGCTGGGCCATATGGTAGTTCTTTTTTAAATTTTTTGAAGAACTTCCATATTGCTTTCCATAATGGCTATACCAATTTATATTCCCATCAAGAGTGTAAAAAAGTTATTATTGTTCTACATCTTCACCAACACTTACTATCTTTCACTTTTTGATAATAGCTATCTGTACAGGTGTGAAGTGGTATCTCATTATGGTTTTGATTTGCATTTCTCCAATGACTAGTGACACGGAGCATCTTTTCATGTGCCTATTGGCCATTTCTAAATCTTCCTTGCAAAAATATTTATTCAGGTCCTAATTCCATTTTTAATTGGATTATTATGATTATTTTGCTATTGAGTTATAGGAGTTCCTTAGAAAGGTATATCATCAAAGTAGTATGGTAGTGGAATAAAAACACTCACATATGCCCATGAAACATGGTAGAAAGCCCAGAAGTAAATGCAAGCATATAGAGTCAACTAATCTTTGACAAAAGTGTCAAGAGTACACAATAGGGAAAGGATAGTTTTTTCTATAAGTAGTGTTGGGAAAACTGTATATTCACATGCAAAAGAATGAAATTGGTCTTTATCTTATGCCATACACAAAACCAACTCAAAATGGATTAAATGTATAACCTGAAACTCAAAACTCCTAGAAGAAAACATAGGTTTGGTTGACATTGGTTTTTGCAATGATTTCTGGGACTTGACATTAAAAGCACAGGCAACAAATGTCAAAATAAACAAGTGGACTACATCAAACTAAAAAGTTTCTTCACAGTAAAGGAAACAGTCATCAAATTGAAAAGGCAAAGCTATGGAATGGGAGAAAATATTTGTAAACTATATACCCTATAATGAGTTAATATCCAGTCTGACTTCTTTAATCAGTTATTTTTGTGATTTGGCAATGTTCTAAACTTTCCAGTAAAATGAAAGAACTCAGCAATAGAACCCAGTGAACTGTTGGGCAAAATGAAATTAGCAAATATATGGGCAGGTGCATTTTGGCATAGAACATTGCAATAACAAAGTTCTGATCATTTGAGCCTTGGGTTATTAATAAAGTTCTCTAAGCAATTACATTGTTCTCTTCCTGTGCCTTTATCCTAAGGTACAAGTTATAATTTTATCACAGGCATCAACCTCCTGCAGCTTGATTTACAAGATGTTTTTCCTATCTCCACTAATACAGGTGACAAGTGATAAATATGACCCATCAAAAAATACATACTATTATTGTATCTCACTAAATGTATCTCACTAAATGTGTATAATTCAGGTTCCTTGTCTCTTAAATTTAGTGTACATATCAACAGATATTTAGAATTTAGAAGCCAGCTCTTTGAATTGATTTGGAATATCCTAAACCTAATATCCTGTGGCTCATCAATAGTGCCTGTATTTTATAACCTCCAAATTTTGGCATTAAAATTCAAATTTTAAAACTTATATGAGTCACAGTGTCAGAAAATCTGGTGAAATATTTCTCCAGGCTATATTTTCTAGGCCTCCCTAACTTCACATAGACTCAGATATTTAATGACTTTATATAATACTCCACTACGACCTAGTTTAAATTAGTGGGGGACAACTTGAAATCTTCCATATTTTAAAGTCATTTAGAGTTTGGTTCCAGTTGTCAAGCCTTCAAAAATGTTAACTCCATAAAATAATATTAGAGACGTTTCATCAACATTTCTCTGTAACTCTAGTTTTACAAATTTATCTTAAAAGATGTGGTGTAGCTAAAGATATGGTTTGAAGCTTAGGACAGCTGCACATTTTGGTTGGTGATTGAGGGTTCCCTAAGATGAAATTTGTGGACACTTTTTCTCAAATACTTTGAGGACTCTGTTGGCTGCTTTATCAGAGAATTTGCTGGGAATTATAACCCTGATATGTCTTTTTTTTAAACCCTGATATGTCTTAAAATCAAAATAAATAAGCCCATTGCTTCCTTTTTTGTTCATTGCGTCCTTAAAAGAAGAAAATGTATATTTTGAGTCTTATTTTGAAGGTAAGTAACTCAGTTTTAGCATTTCTGTATATCTATATGTATGTTGTATGTTTTCAACCCAAGACAATCTTATTTTACAAAGCTAGCTGCTGAACATATTCAATGTGTACTATGACTTAAAAACAGATTTCTTTCTTTCTTTCTTTTTTATAATGTCCAGAATGCATGATCCTGGCAGACTGACTAGTCTCCTGCCAGAGGTGGTTCAAGAATCCCGGTATCTTTCTCTTGTGGTTTTATTTACTTCAACTCGTGGCTTCTGTGATTACTGTGTTTACTTTTGTTTAAGATGGCAGGAAGGAGAAAAGCTTGGAGTTCACATATGGAAGTTTTTAATGAACCAGTGGTATAAGGGATTAATATGACTTTTCCCTATATTCCATTGACCAGAACACCATCACCTGGTTATATGGGCTGAATAGTGTTCATCCATAATTTATATGTTGAAGTCTTAAGAAGTCCAGTATCTCAGAATTTGACCTTTATGGAGGTAATTAAACTAAAGTGAGGATTTTCCCCTTTAGACTATTAGTTGTCTGAGGTCAGGAATTAGATGCTCTCCTTGATTCCAAAGTGCTTAGCACATTAAATGACATGAAGTTTGCATTTAATAAATATTTGTTGAATGAATAAGAGATTATGTCAACATGAAAAACCCTCAGGGGAAGGTTATGAACTGGTAAATAGATTGCTGATGACCTTCAGATATATTTTTTTCTGGGTTATTCCAAGTTCTCTCTTTCTTGCCACAGAAACTGGCCAGCTTGTGTATTTTAATTAACCGTTAGCTCTCCCTGGGATAGTCAGAGACCAGCAGCTACTTTGGTAAATACCATCAATATGGAGCATCTGGTTGTCTGAAGTTCAAGTCCCATGTTCAAGTCCTGTAAATTGTTCAGTCTAGAGACAGGAAGACTCCATCCCCTGGCAATGGCCGGGGACATTTGATCTCAAGAATGCCTCCTACTACTTTTCATTTGCATGTTCTCCCAGACAACAGCCTCTCATTAGACTTTCAATAACACTCCTCAAACCTAGTTGAACTGTCAGGAACTATATGTCACTGTCTTACCTGTTTTCTTGGTTGTCCCATTAGCATACTTAGGTGCCTGTAGGGAGTTGAGATCCCTTATCAGAAGAGAAACAGGAATGTGAAGACTCCTGAGTCATTAAGAAGTATTTACTGTCCCAAAAAAGCCCAGAAGTCATCAAAAGTTACAACTAAAACTGATAGTGATAAAAGATTATCCTGCCTAGAGAGGTAGAAGCACCAAGGTCATAAAGAAAATGAGGGATGAAAATGTTCTTTTGTTTTTGTTTTTTAAAGATTTTATTTATTTATTTGACACACAGAAAGAGATCACAAGTAGGCAGAGAGGCAGGCAGAGAGAGGAGGAAGCAGGCTCCCCACTGAGCAGGGAGCCCGATGCGATGTGGGGCTCCATCCCAGGACCTTGAGATCATGACCTGAGCTGCAGGCAGAGGCTTTAACCCACTGAGCCACCCAGGTGCCCCATGAAAATGTTTTTATTTGAGATAAAATAATAGAGCAGAAAATGTGGTAGGGAGGAAGGAAGCGTGTGTGTGTGTGTGTGTGTGTGTGTGCGCGCGCACGCACGCTTTCCCCAAGACGGCAGTAGGGTTGTATGAGATATTAATGTCCCTCAACTGTACAAGATTCTTGAGTAGCTCTGGGAATTGGGAAGTCTGCAATTTACCATCTCTCTCCTCTGTTCTTATAAGCAATTTAACCAAGCTCCTGTTAGCAAGAGACACTTAAGGAACAGAAATCCTAGAGGAGATTTTTAAGCCCATAGTAAAGATAATACAATCCTCCTGCATGAAAACAAAGGATTATTAATGCTGTGCTTCTGGTGAAGTCTCATTTCACAACCGATGTAACTTTCTATATTAAATCAGCCCCACCAGCACTGAAATGAGCCAAGCTCGAGTGTCACTTATCACTAGTCATGTTGGGCGCGCCAACCATAGAGCCAGCCCTCAGTTTGACCCTTCCAGTGGCTCATCTCCCTGTGTCAGCAGAAGTTTTTATCCATAGACATGCTGATCTTTTTCAGGATTCAGATTTATTTCCCTGACATGGTTCATGGCTCCTGTCTCCAGGTACTTGTCCTCAGAAGGAAGAGCCTGCCTTTGCAGTACACCTCCCATAGCAGATCATGTCCCTTTCGAATTTGTAGCCCTGGCTCCTTTTCATCTCTTAAATCTCAGTTTATGACCCATTTATCTGAATAATTCACAATCAATTCAGGCACTAATTTTGCCATTTGCTGAATCACCCAGGATGTATGTCATGAGAAGATGCTATTTAATTGCAGAGTAATTGATAATGGACGGATTTGGCTTTTTGTTTTTGTTTTCACTTTGTTTTCTTTTGTTTTATAGGGTACTTTGACAGACCTGAAGAAAACACATTCCCCCTTCCTTTCCCAGATGAAAGCCTACATTAATGGGTGGCATTATTTTATACTTCTTTCTTTTCTTCTTCCTTTTCTTTCTTTTTAAAAATAAATCAGCTTGTGGAAAGCAAGTCGTTTGCTCATACCTAGAATGGATAACGCATTAGAGTATTTTCTAATCATTATATTGCCCCTCTATTCTTGAGGTGTTATCAGTGGGGGATTACAGTCATACATTATATAGGAGGTCACACCAGGGTGACTCTAAACACCAACATTATTGAATTCATTCATTCCTCAACACAGGTTTTTTGAGTGCCTACTATATGCTTGTAGGTACCTACTTATTGGTGCTAAAAATACAGAGTAAACAAAAAATATAACTTTTTTTGCTCTCCTTAAGCTTGTATTTTATATTCTTTGGACTCCATCATGGTAGGATGGTGTCACCAAAACACTGTAGTCTTTGAAACCAGTGACGGTGAAGTTTCCCCAAATATTAGAAGTGTGATGTTTCAATATAAGGGAAGCACAGCATAATGTTTTTTTCATGGCCTTTGGAACCAGACAGATCCAGTTTCTCTTTCTGGCTTTATGACCTTGGCCAAATTATTCAACTCTTTAAGTCTCAGTTTTTCTCACTTGCACAAGTGTGAAATTAACAGCCCTTCCCATCCCAGACTATGATAGAGCAAAGATCAATATATATGTAGTCCATCACACCATATATCCAAATGTTTACAAGGTAGGAGGTAAGTTAACATGCTGTTAAATAAAACATCTTACTCTTACCTTAATATTTTCATAATGACATGAAAGTGCAATTTAAAATTTAAAATTCTTGAATTCCTCAAAGTTTTGAACATAGAGCACTGGTGCCTAGTCTGTAGTCTATAGACCAGAGCTCATGCTTTCTTCTCTTCCCACTCCCAGGTCACTGGCTCACCATGAGAGACCTATCCAGGTTCCATCTGCAACCCCTGACCAGCTATACCTTGATCACCCCCTGGTCTAAGTGTGCATATGCCAAACTTATAATCTACCTGGAAGAAATGGATCTCAGAAACAGGCACTTGCATACTCTGAAAGTAGGCTTGGAAGGAGGGCAAGGGTTTCCATGATCTCTGGTAGCCAGAACATTACCCATGTTAAAAGACAAACTGAGATCTATTAAAAATGTTGAGTTCATTTGGGCAAAAATCAGTACAAAGTATCCCATTTGGCAAATCGAAAGAAGCTCTGAGATTCTAAACAAGATGAAAACCTTTTGTAGGTAGAAGGGAGTGGGGAAAAGGAAGTCATACCATGAAAAAGTGGGTTAGTAATTGCAGCTACTTTCCTTTCCTGGACAACAGGGCTTTATCAGGCAGATTACCCAGCTAGTGCGGATGAAGTAATTCCTGGCTGATTGGCTAAAGATTCCATTTCTGTGAGAGCTAAGACTATAATTAAGTCCCATTTTGGTGATACAGGGCTTAGCACAAGTGACTCCATTTTGGGGCTATTACTTTATTTAATTATTTATTATTAATTAATTAATTAATTAATTAATTAATTAATTTAGCATCCAGGATTAGAGGATGTCTCAGGGTTCTTGCAGACATATTCTTTCTGAGTCTATTGACTTCTATCCTTATAAGAGTAGATTAGGAGGAAGGCCAGAGTGGGGCCCTGTTAACTGAGGAATGGTTAACAACCAAGGTAATAATAAATTCCAATGAAATAACAAAAACATTTTGTGCTAAAGTCACGATAAATACTCTACCAAAGGGGGTCTAATTTATATCAATAGTAGAAAAATAACAATTTTGTCAGCCTCAAAGATATGCTAACATATTTATAGCTACCATCTCAGTGCCTGGTATTTAGAAAGATCTTCAAGGATGTTTTTGCCTTTTATCCATCATGGGACAGCCAAAGGGTAGCTGATGCCAGTGCCAGGGGCATTGGTGGGCTTAGATTCTTCCGAGTTCTCAAGCGGATCTCCTACAGCTCTGGAACTGTATTGAGCTCTGAATATATTTGAAGGCAATTTCTCCTTTTGGTAATATGTTTTTGGGAGGGACAGGTAGTTTTTCACTGAGAACAAAGGAGAGGACATTGCTATATTTACAACAAACACTAAGCTACCATGAAATTGTTCATCTTTTGATTTTAATTTCATGCCCCTACAGAGGTGCACTCATAGGAAAACTAGTTTATTCCACTTATCAAGATGAGATGAATGGGTGAGATTTAACAGCAGCAGCTTGATGAATGAATGGACATATTTTTGTGACATTAACACAGTTAAAATTCACTATATTTCCCCATGACCTCCCACATCTCCTGATGGCTTGTGGCATTAAGAGGCATATTTTAATCCTTAGAACAGCCACAAAAGAAGTAATATAACCACATTTGAAAATGACACAGCAAACTACCTACTTAACAAGCATATACAAAAAGAAAAAGGAAAAGAGAATTGTGAGACATACAGACAATAAATAGCAAAATGGTAGAGTGAAAGAGGAATGATTTTCTTCTGAAATCAGGACAAAGCAGAGACGTCTGCTCCTTGCCATTATTTTTCAATATTGCATTGCCAATGTAATAAGAGAAAAAAAAATCATCCATGTTGGAAGGAAGAAGCAAAACTGTCCTGTCACATTGTAATCCTCTATCTAGAAAAATCCTAAGGAATACACACATGCACACATGTGTTCTCTCTTCAGTGTCTTATAAACAAGTTCAGTAAGGTCACTGGATAAAAAAAAATCAGTATTTGTCTATATATTAGCAACAAACCCACCAAAAATGAAATTAATAAAATTATTCCATTCACAATAATATCAAAAGAGTGAAGTGTGGTACAATAAAAAGAACAACAACAACAACGTGCACTGGCGTCTATGAAACATTTCTTTAATAGTTTTTTTTTTTTTTAATTTATTTCACAGAGGGAGAGAGATCACAAGGAGGCAGAGAGGCAGGCAGAGAGAGAGGGGGAAGCAGGCTCCCCGCTGAGCAGGGAGCCCGATGTGGGCCTCTATCCCAGGACCCTGAGATCATGACCTGAGCCGAAAGCAGAGGCTTTAACCCACTGAGCCACCCAGGCGCCCTATGAAACATTTCTGAAAGAAATTAAAGGTCTAAGTAAAGAGAGAGGCGTATCAGTTTCATGGACTTGAATATTAGATATCAGGGCTATAATTCTCTTCAAATTGATGTATATATTCAACACATTTCCTACAAATGTCCAGCAGATTTTGTTTTGCAGAAATTAACAAACCGATCTTAAAGTTTTTATAGAAATGCAAAGGTGAATAGCCAAAACAATTTTGATTAAGAGCAAAATTGGATAACATACTTCTCAATATCAGGACTTAATATAAAGGTATAGTAATCAATATGGTAATCAAGACAACATGGCATTTACCTGAGGATAGTCATATAAAGCAAAGGAAGAATTAAGAGTACAAAAGAAACTTTTATACTTAAGGTTAATTGATTTTTGACAAGGAAGCCAAGTCCTTTTCGTGGGAAAAATACATACTTTTCAAGAAATGGTACTGAGAATTTGGATATCCTTATACAAAAGGATGAATTTAGACCATTACTCCACACTATTGAAAAAAATAAACACAAAATGGATTACATATATAATGTAAGGATTATCACTCTAAGCCTTGTAGAATAAAATATAAGAGGAAATCTTGAGGACCTTGAATTAAGCAGAGTTCTTTCATATAACATGGTCAATCTAATTTTATAATATGAATTATGGGAGTTCATCTACATTAAAAACTTTGGTGCTTCAAAAATTAATCGTTAATTTTTTTTAAAGCCACAGCTTAGAGTAAAATATATACCATCTCTCTGATAAATGACTTGTATTCTGAATATATATAATATTCTTACAACTCAATAATAAGAAGACAAGCAACCCAGTTAAAAATGAGGAAAGATTTGACTAGACATGTCATCAAAGAAAACATGTAAGTGGCAAGTAAGCACACATATCAATGTTCAACATTAATAATTAAGGAATGCAATGAAAATCATAATGAAATAATATTTCACACTCACTGGAATGGTTATAATAAAAAGATAGACAATAACAAATGTTGGTAAGGATGTGGACAAACTGGAACCCATATACATTGCAGGTGGGAATGTAAAATAATGCAGTCACTTTGGAAAACAGTTTGACAGTTTTTCAAAAAGTTAAAAATAAATTTGCTCTACAGTCAATAATTCCAATCCTGGGAATCTACCCAAGAGAAATTAGTGCATGCAAATTCCTACATGTGAATGCTTATGCAGTGTTATCCAAAATAGCCCCAAATTATTAAAAATAAAACCAAATGTTCATTAAATGGTGGATAGATAAACCCATGCAAAGGAATACTATTCAGCAATTAAAAAGAGGCAATATATGCTATCAGATGAGTACATCTCAAAAAAATTATGCTAAATGAAAGAAGCCAGACCCAAAAGACTATATACTCTGTAATTCCATATATATGAAATGTTCAGGGGAAAAACATCTATATTGCCTGAAAGTAGATCAGTATTTGCCTGGGGCTGGTGTGGGAGTAGAGATTGACTACAAATGGACACAAGAAAATGATGGTACTATTCTAAACATGGCTGGTAGTCTATATATTTACTAGTAATCATTGAGTGCACACTTAAAAAAGAAAGACAATTGTAACATTCGAAAAGAACTTGAAGTTATCTCATCCAATCTCTTGTTTTTAAATCATATTTCAGATTGATATAAATCAGTGGTTAGTGTAAGCTTTCTATATGATGTGAATTATGAATTTAAGTTAATAAATTCTCAATATGTATTTGAATCTCAACCCCAGAAAGGTTAAATACTGTGCCCAATATAATACAGTCAGTCAATGGTGAAGATAATATATCAACCTAGATTTTTGTAGCTCAAAAGTCTGTGTGTGTGTGCATTTTCAATTATATTTCCTAGTATATAATATACACTTCACAATAGTGCCATACATCTGAAATACTACTCAATTTTAATGATTGCAATTTATTTTCTCTTTGACCTAGTTGTGTTTTCTAAGACTTTTGGCCAGCTAGGGAGAAAGATTTCTTTCCTTCAGTCAAACTATGTATATGACACTTGTTAAAAAATCCTGTTCATAGAATGCCAATGGACAGATGCCAAGAAGAAGTAAGGTACAAAAACAAAACAAAACAAAACAAAACAAAAAAACACATCAGATTCAGATTTGGAATCAGAAATGATAAGATTATACTCTCAGATGCCCAAGTTTCTAGCACCGTGGATTTAGAGACTTGTTAATTAAGTTCTCTGACTTTATTTTCTTTAATTAGATAAATAACACCTCTCTTCATGTGTCTGTGGCCATCTGTATGTCTTCTTTGGAGAAATATCTGTTCATGTCTTCTGCCCATTTATTTTATATTGGATTATTTGGTTTTGGTATTGAGTTATAGAAGTTCTTTATATAATTTGGATACTAACCCTTTATTGGCTATGTCAATTGCTTATATCTTCTCCTGTTCAGCAGGTTGTCTTTTAGTTTTGTTGGTTTACTTTGTTGTGCAAAAGCTTTTTATTTTGATGTAATCCCAATAGTTTGTTTTTGTTTCTCTTGCCTCAGGAGACATATCAAAAAAGATGTTGTTACAACAGAGATCACTGGCTATGCTCTCTTCTAGGATTTTCATGGTTTCAGGTTTCACATTTAGGTTCTTAATCCATTTTGAGTTTATTTTTGTGTATGGTATATGAGAGTGGTCCAGTTTCACTTTTTTGCATGCAGCTGTCCAGTTTTCCCAACACCATTTGTTGAAAAGACTGTCTTTTTCCCATTGTATTTTCCTTCCTCCTCTGTCAAAGAATGTGAAAACACTAATTCAAAGGAACATATGCACTCCTATGTTTATTGCAGCATTATTACAATAGTCAAACTATGGAAACAGTCCAAGGGTCCATAGACAGATGAGTGGATAAAGACGTAATGTGTACACACACACACACACACACACACACACACACACACCCCTTGAAATATTACTCAGCTATAAAAAAGAATGAAATCTTGTCATTTGCAACAACACAGATAGATCAAGAGAGTGTAATCCTAAGTGAAATGTCAGAGAAAGACAAACACCATGTTATTTTACTCATATGTGGAATTTAAGAAAGAGAACAAATAACATAGAAAAAAAGAGATAAATCAAAAAATAGACTCTTAACTATAGAGAACAAGCAGATGGTTCCTAGAGGGGAGGTGTGTGGGTGGATGGGTGAATGGGATTAATAGTACACTTACTGTGATGAGAACTGAGTAATGTAAGGAAGTGTTGAATCACTATATTATACACCTGAAACTAATATAACACTGTATGTTAATCACACTAGAATTAAAAAAACCAAAACCAAACCAAAACAAAAAACCCCAAACCAAGCAGAAACAAACAAAAAAACTTGAAACATGAAAAAAAAAATAACATTCCACTTGGAATTTTTAAGAGTTAGTCATGTGAAGATGCTAAGCACAGTCTCTATGTGTACCCACTAATATTGAGTCTGTTTTCTTTCTTACTGAGCTTATGAAAAGTTATAGTCCTCACGTAACTTCAAATAAGAACTTGCTGTAGTTGTGAAGTTTTAAGACTGGTTTCTCTTTAAATATGAGCAAACTTCTTCTTTTTGCCTACTCTGATATTTTTAAGTTCAATTATTTTCATGGATTCAATAAGTTTACTTGTATTCCAGATTTTCTCCAGCATATAAAAAATGATTACTAATTGGATGCTCCATTCTCAATTCAAGAAAATGTGTTAATTTTCTTCTCCTCCGGGGACCCGGGTGGCTCAGTAGGTTAAAGCCTCTGCCTTCAGCTCAGGTCATGATCTCAGAGTCCTGGGATCGAGTCCCGCATTTGGCTCTCTGCTCAGCGGGGAGCCTGCTTCCTCCTCTCTCTCTGCCTGCCTCTCTGCCTACTTGTGATCTGATCTCTCTCTCTGTGTCAAATAAATAAATAAAATCTTTAAAAATTTTTTTCTTCTCCTCCCTTGACAATTCAAGAATCTGATACATTTTCAAGAGGCTATAAGGAAAATGTCAGTTGACATGAAATTCTAATTTTCACCAGTAGTTTATTGGCTCTACTCACCCATACGTGAAGATAACCTCATAAATCCTAGTGCATACTAACCATGGATTGAAAAGCTTTTCAGGTTGTTTAAACCTATCACTTTAACTCCATCTTTCAAAGTAGACTTTTGCTAAGTTCCTCATTTCTCCTGGAGTTACTGCATTTTCTTTCCCACTTTCTTATAAACATGAGTCCTTTATCAGTTATGTTTTGCTAGTGTTTGCCTTTTCATTTTTTTCAACAATGTCTGTTGAAGAGTAAGTATTTTGTTTATTTTTTTGTTTTTAAGTAAGCTCTTCATCCAATGTAGGACTTGAACTCATGTCCTCAAGATCAAGAGCCACATGCTTTACCAACTGAGCCAGCCAGGCACTTCCTAATAACAATTTCTCTCTCTCTCTTTTTTAAAAGATTATTTATTTATTTGACAGAGAGAGAGATCACAAGTAGGCAGAGAGGCAGGCAGAGAGAGAGAGGGAGAAGCAGGCTCCCCGCCGAGCAGAGAGCCCAATGCAGGCCTGGATCCCAGGACCTTGGGATCATGACCTGAGCTGAAGGCAGAGGTTTAACCCACTGTGTCACCCAGGTGCCCCAATGATTTTTTTTTCTTATTAGTACTTTTTTATCAGAGGGCACCTGAATATTTTCAAAGAATCTGTTACTTTTCTCTTCCCTATGTTTCAGGTTGGTTTGCCCTTTCTTCCCATAGCTTTTCATTCCAAACTTTCTTTCCCTATAAATGACTGGGTGTTCTAATTCCCAGACCTGTCTGACTCTCTTGTTCTAACAGCTGTTTTTTTCTCACTCATCTGCTCTTGTCCTCTTCTGTCTTCTTCCTGCTTGCCTCATAGAGCCCTCCTGTTTCATGCTCTTGTACACTTAATTATGTTATACTGGGCATAAAAGAGGCCATTTTCATCTTGGGACTGCCATACTACATCGATTCTCCAGCAGACAGTCTAAACTTCAGCCTGACATTCAGTAAGCTATTATTGTACTCTAAAATGAACTACTCCTCTTTACCACTATTAGCCCCTCACTCCAGGCAAACATATATATGTATATACACGATACACACACATATAAATATATATATACAGAGTCCTCTCATCTCCTGGCTATTCCCACACATCCTTGTTGTGTTAGCTTGTATTGATGTAGTAACAAACTACCACAAACTCAGCAACTTCAGACAATACATTTAGTACGTCATGTTTTCCATGGGTCAGGGGTCTGGGCACAGCTATTTGGATCCTCTGTTTAGACCTCACAGGGTGAATCAAGGTGTTGGCAGAGCTATGATCCTCATGTGAGGACCTGGATCCTTTTCCAATATTACTGGTTATTGAAAGATGAAATTTCCTTGCAGGTATATGCCCATTTTCTTGCTGGCTGTTAGCAGGGGGCTGCTCTGAGATTCTAGAGCTTGTCCCTCAGAAGTTCACAACATAATTATTTGTGTTGTTCCTTAAAGCCAGCAAGAGTACATCTCTCTGACTTCTACCCTCAATAAAAGAAAATTATGCATGTAAAAGGCTCACTCAATTGGGTCAGGCCCACTCAGATAATCTCCAGTAGTTTATAAGGTCATTTTTGAGGGACTTCAATTACATCTACAAAATCTTTTCGTAGCAAGTACCTTGATTAGTATTAGATTGAACAGAGAATGGATAGCCAACTGGTTATCTTCAGAACTCTGCCTTCCATACTCCTCATCGCCTATCCAACTTCTGCACAACCCTCAAGGTTAATCTCAAGCCCTATCTAACCCCTTGTTTCTTTCTTCAAATTCCTTACTTCTATTATAAACTTCTAGACCATACATAGGTTTTATTTATTTATGTTTATGTTTGTCAGCATATAGAATTTTGTTTTGTTTGGAAATGCATGACCCATTCAAGTACATACCCACAACTGCAAATACACAAACATATACACATATACTGTCCTAATTTTGATTTTAATATACTTGAAGGTATAAGATAATCTTTAAAATCTCTTTTGCAAAGAACATATTCCTTGACTATGATATATCAAATACCCCAGCAGGAAAAACTCAGTATTTAGAATAGTGGTAGACTTACAGGTTCTATGATGACCTTTTCTTGAGATGATAGGGAATCTCTGAAGTACTATTTAGGTTGAAATCTCATTGTAATTTTCCCTAATTCACAAAGAGCAGAACTTGGAGCAAGCACTGTAGGATACTAATGAAGCTCAATTGTGAATTAAATTGGGTTGAAGACAAGCAGGCAGCACATTCCAATGGTCTTTCTTCAAATATTACCATAGGTAGTCTAAATCATGAAGCACTTGACTTGATAAGCACACATTCAGAAGACATCCATTTAAGAAATGATCTTCTGAAGAGATTGAGAGATCCCATATTTGTTTTTTACTAATTCGTGAACCAAGACTTGCAGCCTAATGCACTTACAAATTATTTCTTCACTTATAAGGGGGTGGTGGAGATTAGAATGAAGAAACTTTTTTTTTTTAAAGATTTTATTTCTTTATTTGACAGAGAGAGAGAGAGATCACAAGTAGGCAGAGAGGCAGAGAGAGAGGAGGAAGCAGGCTCCCTTGCCGAGCAGAGAGCCCGATATGGGCCTCGATCCCAGGACTCTGAGATCATGACCTGAGCCGAAGGCAGAGGCTTTAACCCACTGAACCACCCAGGCGCCCATGAAGAAACTTTTTAATAGAGAATTTTTTTTTTGTAATTGGGTGTGTCAAAATCCACAGGCTTTATGTTATGCCCATATTGATAGAATTGAAACAAATGAATTTCCTTTCAGAGTGAAAGAAAACATACTTTCTTTTTCTTATTTATTTATTTATTTATTTATTTATTTATTTAAGATTTTATTTATTTATTTGAAAAAGAGAGAGCATGAGAGAGGAGAAGGTCAGAGGGAGAAGCAGACTCCCCATGGAGCCGGGAGCCCGATGTGGGACTCGATCCCGGGTCTCTGGTATCATGACCTGAGTCAAAGGCAGTCGCTCAACCAACTGAGCCACCCAGGCGCCTGGAAAACATATTTTCTAACACTCTTCTCAGATTGCATGATAGCAGAAACTAGTATACATGTGTATTGTTAAACATATGCACATATAAATTTTATACACGTGTATTAACATATGCACATGTAAATTTCCAAATTTTTACATGTTTCTTTTATATGTGTGTATTATTAAACATATGCACATATAAGTTTCTACATTTTCAATCCTCAAATTTCTCTTTTTTGAGAAGAATAAATTAGTGCAGCTCTTGTTATGATGGAATAATTCCTGGCATTACTGTGATTAAACTACGTACATTAAAGTAAGCAGTGATGAATTGAAAGCACAGTAGAATTCTTGGTGGGTGTGAACTGATGAGTAATCTTAATTAGAGGTAAAATGTGCCCATTATTTTTGTGCTATAAATGAATTTTCATATTATGAATTACAGAGACAAAGACAATGTAATGCACGGTGACACATTAGTCAAAGACCAAGCTTAAGTGAAATAGGTACAGTTACTTCCTTTGGAAAAGAAGAAAAAGACAAAATTTATTCTGCATCTGATTACCTCAATTTACCTAAATTTGAATAGTTCCTACATTTGTTAATTGGTGATGTCTTATTCTATAGTTCATGACCTAGAACATACTACAGTATAGTTTGGGTATAGATAAAATTCAATTATAAATTGGTATTTGATATCCAATTTAAGCTAAAATACTAGAAAACTGCCTGTTCTATCCCCACTATAGAACAAAGGAAAATATACATCAATTAGTTTCCCCTCCAATGAATGTTGTGTATTAGTCAATTATCAGAAAATAACTCACCATTTTTTGAGGTGAAATACTTGCTAGTTTAAATAAATGGAGGTGGAGATAGGAAGGTCAGTAATAATAATGTTATATTATAAATGATAACATTATCATTGAGCTGTATTTTTATTTTACTTTAATTGTTTGGCATAAAGTACCGTCTGACAACCGACTGAGTAGATCATCTAAAGATACTAGTCAAAAGAAAATGACCTTGTGGAGTAGCCTATCCTTTGAACTGAGCATCCTGTATATTCACCATATTCTTCATATTGGTGTAAGTTTGGGATACATAATAGAGGTAAAAAGTGTTGGTTCAAAGGTATTACTTTAATTATCTTATGTAATATTTCCACAGCTCCAGTGAAGTTTGACAGAGGAAAATGAAGTTCAGTTAAGAACCTGAGACTCCAAATATCCAATATCAACTAGGTAATAAAACACCCCTTATTTCCAAAGAGCTTGTGTTTTTCAACATATCAGAAAGAGATGTTCTTAAATACCCTGGTGAAAAACTACAGAGATGCTTGGTTTTCTCTTTTGTGCTCTTGGTAAAGTAAGAGGAAAAGAGAATGGTACATTTCAATCCAAGGATTCTGTTTTCTTTGCTTTTTTTCCCAGCCAAACTGTCTCCAGGTTTATTAAAGTTACTTTTCATAAACAACCATGGTGTTTCAGGTAGGATACAATCATTAACAGTACGAAACTTTCAAACTTCCTTCTTCAATGGGCTACTAAAATCAAAAGCCAGTATAAATCCCAATGAAGTCTTCATGTGGTGCTCTGAACAGGGAAAGTTTAGAGTGAGGGTTGACATTTCACATTTAGAATATTGTTGAACAACTTTTCATAAGCTGCCTCTGACTTTCAGGAAATGAAATGAAAATGGCAGCATTATCAATCTGAAGACCCACAAGCTAAAAAGGGAGTCTTTGAAGGGATGCCATCTCAATGGCAGTTATGTACCGGGAAGCATTCTGGGGGGTCAGGTTGCAACAAGTCTCTGGGTTAAAGGGAGTCAAGTCTATGCTGAAGACAGAGAGGGAAAAGAAGACTTGAGAAAATGAATTTTCCCTTTTCCACACCACAAGGAGTTTGTTCCAAAGTGGCTAATGTCTGTCACATCAAGGTATCCTTCCTCCTGGGAAGCAAGAGGAATTTTCTCAAAACTGGAGGGGATAACTGTTTTCCCTCATATCAGTTCAGCTTCTGAGATATTCTATTAGTGACATATGCCCTTCCCCCCAAATGACAATGAATTGTTCTGTGCGCTAACAACATAGCTTAAAAAAAAGTACAACAAAAGCCTGCATTTTTAAAATCTTGATAAAAAGTAGTATTTCAAACTGTACAGTCACATAAGTACACAGTTATCAAAAATGCACACACTTCATGTGGCCTCTTCAGCACCTTCGGTTTTCTGCATCTAGTCTGTTTTGGCATCTCCACTTTCTGCAGGATTATTCCCATCCTTGTCAGCATCAGCTTTCCTCTTTTTCCCTTTGGGTATCTTCTCTCCCTTCTTTGCAGGGTTTTTTTTTTTTTTTTTAGGCTTGGGCTCTGGCTTTGAAGGAGATCTTGTCTGTGCTTCATCCTTCACCTTGGATTTGTCTCCGTTAGCATCCCTTTAGCCTTTCTCTTGGACATAGTGGCATTGGAGAGACATAGGCCCTGGATGTAGGGATGCCGTGGAGGTGGGCTCTAGAGGACAAGGCGTTTTTCTTGCCTCTGCTTCATACTGCTCCTAAGGACTTTTGTCTCCTTTTGATACCTAGGTTAACTTTAGGATGCTTGAAACACCCTTTGAGATTGCCCCCTGGAAGCACTGGTAATCACATATGTTAGGGGAGAAAACTCATATAAATTTACATTGTCAGGGCATCTGGGTGTCTCAGTCGGTTAAGCATCTGACTCGTGGTTTCAGCTCAGGTCCTGATCTCATGGCTCAGGTCCTGATCTCATGGATCATGGATTGGTGGGCTCCAAGCTTCAGTGGGGAGTCTGCTTGCTTTCTCTGCCCCTGCCCCCATTCTTTCTCTCTCTCTCTCTCTCTTAAGTAAATAAGTAAATCTTTAAGAAAGAAAGAATTTACAGTGTACACACTTTAACTGATCTGTACATACCATGGCAGGTCATCTTCTAATAACTAAGAATAATTGGGGCTCCTACTAGGAAAAATAGTCTTTTCTTAGACTGTGGAGGTATTTTTGAAGATTTTTTTGAAAATACACACGAGAGAAAAAAAGATAGTCTGGTTATGTAATTATGAAAGAAAATTAGAGAAATTATTTTCAGTGCGATCTTTAGAGCCAATAGCTCTCCTGAGAGAGAATTTGTCATTCTTTTTGGAACCAAACTTGGTAGCTTTATGTCACTAATGTATACTTCAAGGTTTTCTAGATTAGGAGATTTTACATGATGTGTTACATGTCTCAGTTCTCAGCAAGGAGCTATAAAAATCTCAGGTGGTATAGTCTGATAGATACTCCAGAGATGGACATTTTATTTCTAATAATATGCTAATTTATTTTCATGTGGGTTGTTTATTACTTTGAGAATTTCTCAATGCATTCTTGCAACATTTTCTGTAGAAAGTAAATATTTCTAATTTTTAGTGATTTAGCACCCAAACATGTTTGTCCTTTGTAGTTTTGTTTAAACAGAGACATAAGTAAATTATAGATAAGGAACTATTGCTAGATTAAGAACATTAGTTATACAATAACATTGCCCAGTCAATTCTTTTCTCCCAATATTTAAAACTCAGGTAACACATATTAACAGAGTCAAAAGACAAAATATAAATAGAAAATAAATAATGTTCATAATAACAATCATCTTAAAATATAAAATGGAGCAGAGTATGGCATTTGAATAGCAAAGATACTTAAATTTCCTGTGTGAGCCTATGAAAATTTATTAAATTTTTGGCCTCAATTTCTTTTTTAATAAAAATAGAATTAATAAAATCGATGTTACCTTGTTGTAGAGAATAAGTGAAAAAAATAAAGGAACATATCTATTTTGAACATATACATATTTTTATTTTGTACAGTAGATAGCACTTTAGTAGATATTCAAGAAATGGTACCTTAATTTTGTTAGTACTTAGAACACATTACCAGTTTTGTTTTACAAAATTTTGTTTGCAAATATTGTTTTTGTGTGGAGTAATATTTTTTCGCTGCTTTCCTTTTTTTTACATATAAGAACCTGAGAGTCTGAGAGGTTAGATGATTTTCTCCAGTTTTTACATGTCGAACTTTCTAAGTGTTGGCTTCATACATATATTCCACAAATATTCCGTTGTTTTACATTATGTAATTTAATCTTTGCAACAACGGACGAAACTGAAGCACAGAGAGTTTAAATCATTTTCCAGGGATCACACAGCTAAAGTGGGTGAAATTGGGAGACAAGACCCCTAGTCTCTGCCAGATAGATCTCAAGCTCTTTATACTAGAGCGCTCTAAACCCCAATGAGGTAGAGGCTATCATGCTACATTTCCAGTCTAATCTCCATTCTCTCCTTCACTGTATTTTTTATCTTCTAACTATACAAACCACTTATTGTTCCCCAAACATACCATCTACTTTCCAACATGTTTTACTCACGCCCTGAATTTTTATTCCCACTTTTGTTTACTAATTACATTTCCCAAGTTCTCCCAAGTTTTGTGTACAATGACCTCTCTTTTGAATTCCTTCAGTGAACTGCAGGCAAAATCACATCATCTTTGTGTTTCCACAGCTCCTTATACAAGAGTTTCTGATAACATTTATAACCTTTTCTAAGCCAAAAATAAAATATCCAACCACATTTTTAGAACTATGTATGTGATCTAAGCATTTTACATGTTTATACATTTAAGCATCACAAAAATCTATTGGGTTAGTTATTATCATCATCCTACTTTCGCAGACACACAGTGAGGTAAACTTCCTAAGTTCACCCAGCTCAGCCTTTGTATGCTTCCTATTTTCATGTTACATTTTTCCACCCATTCACCTTCACATTTCTGTTTATTCTGTATTTCCAGTTTCTCACTTGTAGACAGCAGATAGTTAGCTTTTGCTTATGGATCCATTCTGGACATTTCCATCTCTTAGTTGGGATTTTCATAAAAATGTGTCCTTACTGGTGCGATGGTTGTTTATGGAATAAACTGCCACGTGAACACAGAAACTAGAGAGGAGGGAAGTTGTCCCAAGGGAGAGGATATTTGATTTTAACCTTGAAGAACAAATGAAGGAGGTTGTCCATTCATGATGGCTATTGAATCACTGACAGATGAAAGAGCATGTGCAAAGACACAAAATTCCTAAAGCAGCAAAGGTGTAGTGTAAAAAGATGTTTGGCCCATGTACCTTTTTAATTTTTTTTAATTTTTATTTTTTTTTATTATTTTTTAAAGATTTTATTTATTTATTTGACAAAGAGAGAGAGAGATCACAAGTAGGCTGAGAGGCCGGCAGAGAGAGAGGAGGAAGCAGGCTCCTTGCCGAGCAGGGAGCCCGATGCGGGCCTCGATCCCAGGACCCTGAGATCATGACCTGAGCCGAAGGCAGAGGCTTTAACCCACTGAGCCACCCAGGCGCCCCCATGTACCTTTTTTATATGTTTCTCTGTAGGAGCACTTGATGCCTTCTACTGGAGGACTGAGTTTTGCTGTCACATTTATACCAGACGAACCCCCTGTTAGTCTGGCAGAACCCTGACTAACTGGGCCAAGTTTGGATGTGTTAGTTAAGTTAGATTCCCCAGATGTGCCTTTTGAGGATTAGAACTAGGAAACATGGACACCCATTGGAAAATGGTGACACACCAAAAAACGTATTTGGTGAGGGGGGAAAAAGAACTGCAGGTTTATGTAGTAGTTTTGTCTTTATTTACAGAGAACAGGATATTCCTTTCAACATCATCTCCATTTAGTAGCATGCACTATTTATTCTGACCATACAGATCTCTTAGGTGAACTGCAGTGATGCTTTCAAGATTCCCATGGTGCCTTTCTTGGCTGCCCTAGGAGAGAGAGTAGCAAAAATGACAGCCTCTACAATCATGGCAAAGATCGTGTGAGTGAATAAAAAAGAGAAATCAACTCAGTTCTTTCCATTTTATTTGCACTATTTCAGGGTCATGTCATGAATATTTAATCATGCCTCACTGATGTAGAGAAATAGCAGGGTGATATGAACTAGAATGAGAATGTATACTAACATGATGAGAGATGGTTATGTTTTTATGTGTTCTATAAAGTCCCATATACAGTTACGGAATTCCATAAATAATGCTGATACTAGCTTAATATATTCAGTACCTGATGTTCCATTTGAGACTCAGATTGACCATGTTTTCATATTAAAGAAAAATAATACTAATCCAAAACAGTTTGGGGGGATGGAAAACACTACAAATCAAAGTTGTGAAGAAACGATAGACCATTTCCTTTATATTAAAAAATAAGCAAAAAGTGTTGAATTACGGCAGAGACTTGAATGGACCATAATGAATCTCAGTGGCTGAAAGCAGATTCGAAATAAATGGAGATAATTAACAGATTGGAGATCTGCAAGCAACAGGTAATTGGATTATCAATGGATAATTTGTTTCCATGGACATTTTTACTATCTGCACATCTGCAATATTTCATTCTTGTCATTTTGTTCTCTGAAAGAATGTCCTGAAAACTCAGTTAATTCCCTGTATGATCTCTGTAATTAAGTTATTTTGAAGAGATGGGTACTGCATTTTTATCCTCAAACAACATCCAAATCCCTCATTTTAATCACAAATGACACTTTATTTCCGCTGCTTTGTACTGACCCTTTGAAGAGAGTGAGGCTTTTTTCATTCTCTAGGGAGCACAAACCCAAGTGTAATAACTTAAATCTTTTAAAATATTGATCATTAATCTGGGCCTTTTTGCTAGTCATAGCAATTCAACATTTCAAGTTTCAAATATCTTTCATCAAATTTCTAACTCAGTCATAAATTTGAAACTTTGAGTTGTGCAGTGAGCCTCCACATTACCTGTTTTGCTGATTATAGTCATGTCCAGCAATGGCAGTCAATTTTCCCTTTCTTTAAAGAATATAGAAGATCAGTTCCCTGTGTTTGGGGGAAGAGAAGGGGGTGGCTTTCAACATTCTCATAAAGATTTTGTACAAGGGGCCCCTGGGTAGTTCAGTGGTTTAAGCCTCTGCCTTCAGCTCAGGTCATGATCTCAGGGTCCTGGGATCGAGGCCCACATCCGGCTCTCTGCTCAGCAGGGAGCCTGCTTCCTCCTCTCTCTCTGCCTGCCTCTCTGACTACTTGTGATCTCTCTCTCTCTGTGTCAAATAAATAAATAACATCTTAAAAAAAAAAAGATTTTGTTCAATCTAGTTAAAGCATGTAACAAAGTTTCAAACACACAAAAAAGCAGACAATAAGACCAGGACTATTAACCTATCAGGTCCAAAGTCACAGAAATGGTGAAACAAGAATTTTGTGAGGGGGCCATTATGTGTGACAGAAACGCCATTAATAATTCTTGGCTTTGGTTCCCATATCCATGTATTCTATAAAGAGCACACACTGAAGCCAGACACATTGGCTTCCTATCCCAGTCTTACCTCTTATTAGCTCTATACTGTTTTATAAATTATTAAACACCTTGATTCAGTGTTTTGATCCATGAGTAGAATGTAATATTTAATCCCCAAATGCCAAATCTGCAGAAACCATTAGAAGAGTAATAAAGGTCTTAGAACAGTGTCTCCTGACACATGGTCATCACTATGTTAGCATTTGTTATTGTTATTACAATCAATAGAATAACCATGAAAGTATGAACTCATAGTTAAATGAAGCTGTGAAAGTGATCTAGAACTCAATCAGATGTTGCTATGATATTGTCAAGTGCTGTAGTGCTACAAGAATGAATCCTTTTGTCACTCTCTATGGTCTTCAAGACTGAACCAAAGATATTTAAATATCATATGATTGATAGCTTATTAAATATTACATAATTGATTCAAAATTGTGATTTTTAAGTGAAAAGTATGCTATGTTTTCAAATACAGTATTAGAACATTTTAAGACAACTTGATACCATATTTGTTAATTTACTTTTTTAGATTTATGACATTTACTTAAATTTTCAGAAAGTTTGATAGAACATTGAAATACTTAAAAGGGATGTTGAATATATTAAATTTATAAAGATCACGTGAGCCATTTGAGATATATAAGAAAAAAAATAACTAGTTAAGAGTTAGGAGTACCCTTAAAAATAATTGTCAAAATCGTGTTTTTACAAAAACATGAGCTAGTATACTGAAGTAACAGATTTTAAAATTTGTATAAACTTTTAATATTTAAACTGAAGAAACTCTAGAGAATCTTTCCTTGGGGGATAAATCTTCAAGGGAATGTGTTTGTGTATATGTATAGTCATTAGTATCATATTTAACAATCATTATCATCTTCAAACTGGTTGGATAATTTATCATCAACCTCATTCTACTCCTTTAGATTGTGAAATTTTTCTGAAATTTTTAAACTAATTTGAAGATTGTTCCAGGTATTGTACCTGGGAATCATAAATTGAATAATAATAAGGTTTAATTTGTTGAGGTTTTGAGCAAAAGGATAACATACATATTTTCACTATCTGTAGTTTAAGAAGACAAGTATTATAGTTCAAGTTCAAAAAGACCATTGGTAACTGGGGCTTTCTTATTTGAGCAGTATCACATGAATATGGGAAGTCAATCAGTGTAAAGTTCTATGGTACTTTTGGGAAGAGACAGTGGCTACAAGAGAATGAGGATATTTAGAACCTCTAAACTTTCTGCCACTTCTCTGTGTTTTTCAAGACAAAGGCTTTTCTTTAAAAACTTCTGTGTTTGCACATTTTATATGATTCCATCATTAGTTTCTCTTTGTTCTTCTCTAGATTTTAATAACGTGCTTTTTTAATTGGAATTGTAATATTTTCTGGTCTCAGTTATCACCTTGGTGGAACCAAGGATAGGATATCTGTACACATTTAGAAAAGTATTTTGGAGGGTCAGTGATCCTTGGGGGAGGAGACAAGCAGAGAAAGGAAGAGGCAGGAACTAAAATTTGCTGAGAGTATAGCAGGTGCCTACTTTCATCATTTTGTGATCCCTTAATAATAATCATCTTGGCATAATTATTCATTTAAAGGTAAAAAATGAACCAACCAAAAATCTGAGACTGTGACTAAGGTCACACAATTAGTGATTAGCAGGATGGTTGTCAAACTCAAGTCTGATGCCAAAGTCTTTAATTAAAAAAAAATAGTAAAGGAAATAAAAACTATTGATAAAGTCAGATTTTTTCCCCACCTTGTCTGCTCTATTTTAATTTTTAAATGTAGACCTTTATTTAACCTTTATAATTAAATTTATCACGAGAAGTCTATTTGCTTATTCCTGAGAGGTATATTATATGTTTTATGTCTGCTAGGTTGAATATCTCACTAATTTACAGAAGTTATTTTTTATCCTTACATTTTTTCTTTCGTCTGTTATTTTCCATTTTGTTTTTGCCATGTGGTATCAAATAGTACAGGAAGCTTTCTTAATAATTCTTGAAAATATATGGAATCAATGTCCATGGCCAAATTTATTTGCTTTCCCTGGAAGAGTAATGTTAATGTCAAGTGTCTGTGTTTTTCCCCTTAGGATCTGTTTTAATGACTGTATGCTTAGGTAATCCATGACTTTTGAATGCATACCAAAGTCAATTGCTTTGCTTCACACCATTGTAACATAACAATCCATTCCACCGGAAGAGGCCAACAGAACACAAATTAATGACATTTGCATTGATTCTGTATGAGTCTAAATTACTGTAATGGCAATGTCTACACTGTCTTGAATATTTTTCAAGTGGCTTTGAAGTAGTATAACTGTTTCCTTAATGTATCACCAACTGGTTTGGGGAGGAGAGGAAATTATAGCTACCTGTTCCTATTGCTTACTTGGTGCCAGACATTTTGTTAAATATATTACAAGGATTTTCTCAATCGGATATGGACTTTAATTAGTTGTGGGTTATTGATTTATTTGTGTTTTTTTAAACAAATTTTTATCCTAAGGGTAGTATCAGAATGCAAAATGGAAGTTTCTGATGATAGTTTTCTTTAAAAAAGCCATTTTATTACCACTGTTATTTCTGTAGTATTCCTGAAAATGTGAGATATTTTACCTTTGGCCTTTCAGGTAGTTTGGGGATTGCAAAATTGTCAATGGCGTTGCCATTCCTCAGCAGTGCCTCTTTATGGAAAGACTTTATTTCCTGTGGGTTTGGCAACAGTTCTGAGGGTCTGTTCAGGTCTTGCAGCAAGGGAGAAACTGTTAAAAATCTTGATAGAAGGTGACTACAGATTAATCACAAAGTTGACCAGGGACCTCTTCATGACGACCTGATAGTTTGTATCAGCTTTTCTCCCCTTCTTAGCCCCATCTGTGGTTCTGCTGAGGGACACCGACAGCTTTTGGGTATGGTGGCTTCATCGCATTCTTCATGGAGACATTCTGCCCATTATTTCTGCATTCTGAGTCTCCCTCTACATTAGTTCTTTTAATTTAAAGCAATTCGTTTGGTGACCACTGTGTGTCAAACACTGACATCGTCACAGAGAATTCTCATCTTACTGCAGATCGTTTCTCCACGTGTTATCTTAGACACAAAAAAAATGAATATTACAGCATTTTTACTTCTAATGCTTGCCATAGATATGAAGTGTTTTGTAGGGGTCATTTGTATAAGCAGTTTCTATTTTTAAAAATATGCAAATTAGAAAAGGCTTAAGAAGTGACCCTGGAACTTTGACTAAGGCAGAGCTCAGTAAATAGAAATTTACTACTACTTTCCCTCTTTCACAGATGAAGAAATTAATTGGCTTGGTGGGTTAAGGAAACTTCCTGAGCTGATATGCCTATGAAGTGTTAAAGATGAAAAGAGACCTCAGTTTCATCAAATATCTGGACTTTTAATAACTAATTAAAATATTTAAGCTTTTAGAGACAGAGAAGATGCAAGTGATTTGATTCTACAATATTAGTTTCTCTGTCCTTTAAATTTTATGAAGGCTGATGTTTTAAGACTCTGAAAATTGCTTCACTTGTAAATGACTTAAACACAATTTCTAATGAGGGTTGTTAAAGCAGTGGAAATCAAGTATTGTTCCGGAATTAAGAGACAGTCTTTCTTTTTCTAGGGATACAGAGTCCGCAACACCTAAATGACTTTTCTGATTAAATTCATTAAATATTACCCTCTCACATGGGCAATATTTATTCTTTGAGAAAATTTATTAAAGCAGTTGAATGATAATCTAAATATTTTGCAGGATGTCTGAATATTTTGGTGCCTTGAACCCAGGCATAGTTTGCCAACTGGTAGAGCTTACGTTAAAAATATGTTATGGGGGATGCCTGGGTGAATCAGTTGGTTAAGTGTTAGAGTCCTGGGTTGAGCTTCTTGCTCAGCGGGGAGCCTGCTTCTCCCTCTGTCTGCCACTCCCCTTGCTTGTGCTCTCTCTCTGATAAATAAATAAATAAATAAAATCTCATATATATTTATATTTATATACACACACACACTTACATGTGTGTGTGTGTGTGTGTGTGTGTGTGTGTGTGTGTATAAACACCTGAGTGGCTCAGTCAGTTGAACAACCCACTCTTGATATTGGCTCAGGTTGTGATCCTGGGGTCATGGGATAGAGCCCCATGGCTCCACACTCAAAGGGGAATGTGCCTGAGATCCTCTCCCTCTCCTTTTGCCCCTCTCCCTGCTCATATGTGCATGATCTCTCTCTCTCTCTCTCTCTCTCAAATAAATAAAATCTTTTAAAAAATGTTATGAATGTATTTATATCTATCTTTATGTATCTAGTTTACCAGTTTGTCTGAAAATGACTCATTTCAATTTATAAGTTGGCTGATCCAACAAAAGAAGTATTTAGATCATGGGAATCAGTTGTACTCTTTGCATATGTTTAAAAAGGGAAGCAGCTTATCTTCCTGGTCTTCATTTGTTAAAATAATGAAGACGTGTTGATGCACAGCAGGTGCTATAGCTGTTCTCTTCTTCAGGGCAGGACTCATTTACTACAAAACTCCAGAGGACCCCATTCACATAGACTACATTTATGCTTTACCCTACCCCTTTTACCATGTGTTATTTTTTCTGCTCAGTTGCGTTTAGTTAGGCCTTCCAGAAATATCTGCCAGAATATTTAATAATTTTTGATGGCACCCATGGCTTACTTGAATTCCTACATGGGGGTAAGCCATGAGTTCAAGTTTGAAGAATGTCCTTGCACTCATAATTAGTAACTCAGTATTTGATAGACACACAAATCCCATAAGACGAAAATAAACCAATTTGTTGTAATTTTACCTACTACCAAAGATATTGTTTGTTCAGGAAAAAAGTGATGGCAATACTGCTACAGGTATTGGAAGCAGTTATTAAATAAATAACTACTGAGAAGAAAATTTTCTTTTGTCTGTTGAAATCCTTTGGTGTTGCCAAGTCAATTTGTATCTGATGTTCAAGGAAGACAGGGCTGCTCTCTTCAAAGGCTCATGAGAAAAAAAAAAAATCAACTTTGCAGCTTCTAAAGAACAGAGGAAGAGGGTAATGATGAGAAAATATTTGTGTTATTCCTCAAATCAAAGAGAAATTTGAAAGTATTAATAAAAAGTCTCCCTGGGAAACTGAACTTTATTAATACTAACAGGTGGTGTTCTTTCTCTGTTTCATTTGAAAATATGGAAAGGATAATATTTTAATGGTTAAGGTAATCCAGTTTATATTTTTATAGTCCTTGTATGTGTGTCTTTTCTTTCAAATCTAACTTATTAGAAAGATGTATCGATTCACTTCTCACTGATACACAGGTGCAGAGATCATTAGAATATGTATAACCTGCCTGAATCATATGGGTAGATTACTGATGTATTTGTTTACAGTGGAGTGTCTTTCATCTTAATAATATGTTTTTAGACATCCAGCCTACAGGAGGACATATATTATCACTTTTCTTCCATACACACAGAGAAAATCATTTGTTCTTTTGCATTCTCTTGACACCAACCAATAGTGTTTATAACACATTTGTTAAAGAATAATTTTCAGGAAAAGTAAAATCATGGCCCTCATACAGAGATAAAATGAACATGCAATAAAGATTGAACCTCATTATTAATGAGGTAACTGATAAGATGTTACAACAAGTTCAAAAGAGAATACCAAGAACAGACACATTTATAAATCAAGAATATTAAAATGAATGTGCAAATGAGAGAGGGAAAACTGATTTCTAACGCAGTGGCAGACAGAAGTCAATTAAACCTTTACCAGCCAAAATTTATTTTCATATGTATAAATAAGAATCATTTTGCATTGTTATGAATTATCTATAAAGTGTTATGTATAGCTTGTAAATAGCTCAAAGACAGTGAAATATTGGAATCAGATAACTAGGAAATGTGTGTGGTAAAAAATACATAGTTGTCCACTGGAGATATCTAGTACTTTTTTATATTTACTTCAAATTCTTTTACACACTGTAGTGTTCTGGTTAATATGTTGGCTACCTCTCTGATTATGTTCTGCATATTTGTACACCTTTTTTCTTCTAGCTAGGAACTGGCTTCTCTGGGTCAAGAACTGTGCTTTGAATTTTTGTTTATTTGTTTGTCTCCTTGCTATTCCCAATATAGGAAAGGGAGAAAAATGGCTACTTCTTAAATAGCTGTGGAATTAAATTATAACATTAGGTGTTGTTGGTCAACCGCAATGAAACTTTGATATTCATGGTGTGTTGTTTGACAACACACTGTAAAAAATGTTTTTGGAATCTTAGGGGAAGAATGTTTATTTTGTTGGTTGTAACTGGTGAATAGCCACACTTTCAGCCTTTCTTCATCTCCTTAATTTATGTATGTTCTTATAGATTTTAACCGGTGAGAATTCTTTTGACCCCAGCTTAGCCTAAGCATCCAACAACAACAACAAAAAATGGGTAGAACTTTAAATGAGACATATCTACATTCGAATCCAAATCTACACTTTATCCCTTAAGAACTGTGTGACCATAGAGAGAGATGATTGTTGAGACTTAGTTGTTTTTCATTTTTTAAACTGAGATAATAATACTGTAACCCAAGAATGTTATGAGGGTTATATAACATATATTAAAAGCTTAGCCTATGGAAGGATGCATAAATACTATTTTCCTCTTTCTCTTTTTTCCTAATTTAATATAAATAAGAGAAAAATCAAACTGAAGACTCATCTCCACTGAACACAGCTTCAGACTTGTGAAATTACCCCGAATACTCATAAAATAGATTTTTAAAAAGTGCTTAAATCATTTTAGTTTATAAGATTAGTTTATAACACTGCTTTTAACTTGAAGGTTGAAAGGTACTTTAAAGCTTAGGACAACTTTTAAAAACCAATACCTTGCTCCAGAATAATTAGAAAAAGCTGAGTTTATTAAAGGATTTTTTCTCCCTTTTCGCCTGTTAGAAGATTAAAAAAATGTTAGAATATATCTGGAATGCAAATATTTCCTCTTGTATTCCATTCATTCTACTCCCTCATTTCTCTCTCTCCCCCATAATTAGGGAAGTCATCCAATTCAGAAAACAGATTAACCATTATATTTATATTCTAGAATAGAAAATATCAGCATTCAGTCAGAACATTCAGCATGTATGCAGAGTTGGTCTAATACTCTCTTATTCCTTTCATATATAAAAATTAAAAATCAGTCTCTTGAAAGGCCTAATTATTTGGATGGGAGTAGTATATGATATTTTCTTTGCCAATCCCAAATGGTCATATATATATATATATTTCCTTTTATGTGATATTTCTTCATTTTTAGATTACAGTGGGTCTTTTGGTTACCACAGCAAAAAATCAGCATGGGAGTTGCGTACTTTAATGCAATTTTAAATAATACTTATTCTCTCAGAAACAAATTTTGCCCTCTTTGTTTGCTAGTATTTTTATGGCAGCTACATAATTACTTTTTTCCCCCTAAAAAAAAAAAAACCCAAAACAACAAAAACAACTGCATCTGTTGAGGAGTGAAAGCATTTGGAGCAACTTTAATTACTGCACTGTTTATTTGTGAATTATTTGTCAGAACAGTTTTGTTACCTTATTGTCTCCTTGAGGTTGCTGACTATTTAAAAACAAACACAAGCTAAACATAAATAAATGGATATATCATGTCCTCTGGAAAGCATCTGAATAATGGGAAATTAAATGCTGTCATTGCCATCGATGTATTTAGAGATTCCTGGGCTTCTGTGGAGATTTTTAGGCACATGTGAAGTCATTATAAGTGGTTCTTCAGTAGAAAGGTTTTCAGAGACTGAAAAATCCCCTCTAAAGCCCAATCACAGGAAAAATTTTAAAAATCTTTAAATTTTACTTCAGCAAATTTTAATGCTCCAGGGTTTGGAATCCAGAGTTCAGTAGATTGTATCTTGAGTACTTCAGCATTTGGAAGCTTATCTTAAAGGAGCTGAAATACAAAAGTGGGGGCCACGTGCTGAAGAGAGCTGACAATGCTCACATGCCAGCATTCTAGATGATTTTAATTTATGGGCTGATCAGATGTGAACCAAATCCTACTTCCTTCTCATTAGTGATAATTAACAACTAATGGAACAGGAGAGAAGTCAATCTTACAAGATTCTTTTTTGCTGTAAGAGATCTGATTATAGGTTATGTTTCCCCTTTAGAAATTTTATAAATACTAAGATAGTGTTTAATACAGGGGCTAAAAAAGTGCCTAAATTTCTGAATTAGTTACATTGTATATCAGTAAAACTTCAAAAATATTTAAGACTAACTTTAAGGAAAGTGTAATTCAGCATGGAGAAGACTTCGCATTACCCACTTTTTTAAACAATTGATATATAGTCAGGATATATAGTGATTGAGAACAAAAAGTCATGGCAAGAAATCAACATGGGTTTGAACAGTAAGCCCAGTGGAGAGTCCGGCTTGTCCCAAACCAAACTTTTTATCCTGTCCCTACTTTGCTCCTACTCTAACATTTGTTCAGATTGAGTTAAACTTATTGTCCCAGTTGTTCAAACCAAATATTTTGAAGCTTTCCTAATACCTTCCTTATTATTTATAGTCTACCAACTACTTAGGCTATTGACTCTACCTCCTAAATATTGTTAGAATTTGTTTATTGCCTCTTTTCTCCGCATTCATCACCCTGACCTAAACTGTGAGCCTCGCTAGAGTGTCCTGCAGAAACAGATTGTGACTGGCCTCTGCCTTAGGACTTTGTCATTCTTTTAATTATTTCTTAATCATGCAGCCAAAGTAGTCTTCAAAATCTGACTATGTCAATCCACCTCATTCTACCTCTCTCCTCCAACACACACACACACCGTTAAAATGGATTCGTCTTAGAAGAAATTGTCAAATACATAGCATGGCTTATTGTTTCCTAAATAATCTGTCCTCTGTCTATCTCTCCAGCCTCTGTATCTAAACTCCTATATCTGTCCTTTAACTACCCAGCCTTGAACAATCGAATTTTTGTGCCAACATTCCCAGCAAAAATTTGAGACTCACTCTGATGGGATTGATAGTTTAGTTTAATGTGGATGGTGTAGCTAGGTATAAGGTCACTTTTGCTGGAACTCTGTGGTTTTCTAAAACAATATTGTGAACATTCTAGAAAAGGATGGAATGTTTGCTAACAAGACAACCCACCAGTATCCACTAGATGAGTATTTCTAAAATTTTAACGTGCATAGGGATTACCAAGGGTGTTGTTAAAACAGAGATTCTGGTAAGGGTTGGGGCTGAGATTCTGTTTGTCTAACAAGTTCCCCCATGATGTTGATGTTACTGGTCAACAGACATCTGAGCAGTAAGTCATTAGAGTGTTTACTTACATGTATATCAGATAAAGTGGAGTCATTAGAATCTGAATTTGGGGGTCAGGGAGGCTAAGATTCAAATCCTGAATCCAGTTGTTATTTGTTGGCCAACTTCGGAAAGTTACTTAAAATCTCACAGCCTCAGTTTTCATATCTATTAAAGAACAACACCTACGCAGAGGATCTTTTGAATATTAAGTAAGACTATATATTCATAGTGCTTCATATAGGCTTGCAATGTTCAATATTGTTATATTCAAGTGTTTAATATTGTTATATTACTATTGATTTATGGGATAAAACACAACACACTAGTTAAGATCATTACTTTCAAAGAAGTTACTGTATTCAGAGAAAGAATAAACATGGCTATGTGAAAATCTATGAGGTCTCATTCATTCCAAAAATGTCATTACCAATGACATAAAAATGTAATTATTAGTAAAATCAATAAAAGCATAATATTTTTATAATCCATATAAATGAGAACTGAATTAATGGAATTTTCTCTTGGCTGTATTTCTTTTTAATATATATTAGGAGAAGACAATTTGGAATAAAATTACAATTCTTTCCAAAGACTAGAAAAGATTTATTCTCCTTTTATTGATCTGATTTCAGAATTAACATGTAATTTTAAAAAGAAATTAAGACTTAGATATTGGTCAGGTGAAAAAATATTTTGATATTTTGATTTGTTTTTTTCAGATATGCTTAGAATTCATTGAAATAAGACATAATTTACATATATCAATATTGCACTTTGACATCAAATTATAACTTACTTTGGGAACGTTAGTTCTTTCTTAAATTCTGCAAGAGAAGCAGGCTATGTTACTTTTGCCTTGTTTGCCCGGTTGAAGTAGACAACTGACAAAAAGATAAGAATACAAATGCTCTCTTCCTGAAGTTACTGTTTCTAGTTGAAAGAAAAGGACTCCAGTCTTCACTGGATGCGCTCATTTGCATTTGGCTGCAAATTGAGAATAACATAGGGAGTGGGGTGGATGAGAGATGCTTTTAGCCAATTTTGAAATGAGTTGAAGGAAAAGAGTGACTGTAACCTTATAGATGAAGATGTTGTAGGACATTCTTACTGTCCCCTTTAGGATAAGATAAAAGACAAAGGCTTCAATATTAACGTCCTTGAAAATTATAATTTGCATTCAAATGATTGTGCAATCAGCAATAAAGTCCCATCTTTATATTAAAATTCAGTGTTAACCTTACAAAACATACAAATGGAGTAGGAAATGAACATATATTAAAAGCTGTGATGAATATTTTTAAATGTAATATATGGAGTAATATATTCCTAATTTTCCCTAAAGGGAGTTACTATTTTATGAAAAATGGCATAAGAGACATGACCAAATTCAACCCTAAACTTAATTTAAAAACAGGAAGAAAAGAAGCAGCAGCCTCAGTACTGACGGTATTTAATGAAAGTCCGATGGTATTTGCTTCTTTTATTTATTTATTTATTTATTTATTTATTTATTTATTTATTTATTTATTTATGGTATTTGCTTCTTGAACTTAAACTTGATTTTCATGCAACTAAGTTTGGGGAAGATATTGGAGAAGGTCTGAAGTCAGTAGGATGTTTCTGGATCAATCTTGTTGCTTCCATTGTAATCCGTCTCTACCAATCGAAGTATAGAGACAGATTGGATAACAAAAATAGAAGTATTGTGCAGGGATTTTAGGATAGAGGAGGAGAGTGGGAGTAGTACATGTGCTGTGGGTGCAGGGTTGGGAAGGACCCAAAAAATAATTTTGTGTCATAGGAAAAAGAAAAGAGAAATGAGATCTATTTGTGTCAACAAGAAGCAACTCCTTCTAATCAGGTTCTCTCCCTCTTTTCAAAGGTTGCTTTATTATATCACTTATCTGTATGGCACATGAGAAATCCTTTTATAAAGAGGAATATGATAAAGGTAAGGTAGGACTTTAAAGTCAGATCAATTTTTAAAAAAAATTTTGGACAGTGATTTTGCCTCTAGGGGACACTTGGTAATGTCTCAGAGACATTCTCACAAGTAGGGGGAGGATGATTTTGGCATCTAGTGGACAGGCCAGAGATGCTGTTAGATATTCTGCAACACATGGGACAGCATCCCACAAAAAGAAAGAATTACTCTACCTCAAATTTTAATAGAGCTCAGATTAAGAAATCCTACTTTGGAATTAGGGAGCATTCATTGTTTGTCTGCTTGTTTATTGAGGTACACTTGACATAGACAATTTCAGGTGTATAACAACTCAATATTTGTGTATGTTGCAAAATGATCAGCATAGTAAGTCTTGATAACGTATGTCACCATACATAGTTATGGAACTTTTTTCTTGTCATGAGAACTTTTAAGATTTACTCTCTTTGTAACTTTCAAATGTGCAATACAGTATTATTGACTATAGTCATTACATTGTGCATTGCATCCACATGACTTATAGTTTAAGTAAACTGTAAGTCTAAACTTACAGTTTATAACTGTAAGTCTGTACCTTCTTACTCCTTTCACTCATTTCACCCACCTCCCATCCTTCTTCCTTTGACAGTCACCAATCTGTTATCTGTATCTATGAGTGTGTGTGTGTGTGTGTGTGTGTGTGTGTGTGTATTTGATTCCACATAAGTAAGGTCGAATAACATTTGTCTTTCTCTGATTTATTTTACTTAGCACTTGTCCTCAAGGTCCATCATGTTGTTGCAAAAGACAAGATTTCATTTTTTCTGGCCAAATAATATTCCATTGTGTATGTAGATACCATATTTTCTTTATTCATTCATTGTTCAGTGGGCACTTAAGCTGTTTCCATGTCTTAGCTATTGTAAATTGTAAATAATAATGAATGAACATGGAAATACAGATGAGATATTGATTTATTTTCTTTTATATATATACCTAGAAGTGGGATTACTGGAACATATAATAGTTCTATTTTTAGTATTTGGAGTAATCTCCATACTATTTTCCATAGTGGCTGCACCAATTTAAATTTCAACTAACAGTACATGAGGGTTCCCTTCCCTCACAACCTCACCATTCTAACAGGGGCGAGGTGATATCTCATTGTGGTTTTGATTTGCATTCCCCTTATGATTAGTGATGTTGAGCATATTTTCATGTTCCTGGTAACCATATTTCTTTAGAAATATATCTATTCAGTTTTTCTGCCCATTTTTAAATCAGATTTTATTTTGCTATTGAGTTGTATGAGTTCTTAAAAAGTTCAACTTGCTTATTATAAATATCCTAAATTAAGATAATAGGTTGAACTGTTTTATAAACTATTTAAAATAGATGTTCAGATGATGTTTTATAGGGAGATGGATGTATCAATAGTTCTAGAGTCAGAATCCCTGAGTCTTAATCCTGGCTTTAAATTTCTCATCTGTGAAATGGACTTATACTTTGAACTACTTCAAAGGATGAGGACATAGATTAATTGAAATAATTCATGAAAAGCACTTAGAATAATACCTAGCATAAGATAAGTGCTAAATAAGTTTTAGCTATTTTTAAGGAAGAAGAAAATCCCAAACAACCATCCATCATTGCCTTGATCATGGGCTCTATTTATCCTAACGTTCCTCAACATTTGTGCCACTGCATGGATGTATGTTGGGTTGTTTTAGCCTCTAATATGGGAGAGTAACTTGGGATAATAAAGTAATAGCAGATTTTGTAAATATAAATGCAATAAACAACATGGCTAGATTACCTGGAATTTTATGTAGCTGAGGATTATTAAAAATCCTTTGCCAACTTATAATAATAAAAATTAGAATATATTCTGTATAATTTTCCTTATTGGTCTAGCTTTTGTTGGTGCTATTGTAGAAAATGCTTAGTCCTTTTTCCACTTGGCAGCATTTTTTCTATGTTTTACCAGTGCAATTATGCCCTTTATATCTATATTTCATATTACATGAATACAGTAATGCAAAAATCAAGGATGTTTGTATACAAAAATCATCATTTATTCAACAAATGGTGATGTGCTAGGTGCTGGGAATACAGAGCCAAATAAGACCAGCTCCAGCCATGGAGCACACAAACTCTAGTTTGGGAGAGAGACACACACACAGAAGTTGCAGTACAGTGTCGTGAGTACTTATGTTAGATGCAGGAAATAAGTGCTGTTGCTGAAACACACAATTTGTGAACTACCTTTAACTAAATGGATATAATACACAGCAATTTTAATAAGCCTTAAAAATTATAGTGGTACGGTAACCTACTGCTGCAGTTTGGTTCATTTTCTGTAAATGCCGGCCATGGTGGTCAGATAGTAGCAATGGGAGTGGATTTACTTAAGTGTATCCCTTTTACAATTTACTCTCAGTATTGTAAGTATCAAACTGAGATGTCAACTATAAAATTTTGTTGCAACATCACCCACCACCAGAAAAAAACACAACAACAGTTAGTTTGTATATAAGAAAGTATAAACACCTACAGCACAAGAGTGAAGCTTTGGTTTTCCTTGGTCACATAGGCATAACAATGAGGGTATTAGATTCAGTTCTGGGGGCCTCCTTCTTCTTAAGGATTATAAACATGTTGAAGGGAGAGAAAGTTATCAGAATAATGATATAGACAAAAATAATATAACAAGGAAATAGGTGAGAAAACTGGGCACAAATAGCCCAGCTGTATGAAGTCTCATGGGGTAACATAATATTGTTTCCCAATATTATAAAAACAATTATGTCATATAATACAAAGACTATGTCACATAATAGAGTTGATAGACATAAAACTGTTAGGTAATGTATTTGTTTCATCCTATATAGGCAAGTTAAAATTGTAAAAAATGTGAAATGAGTTGTCACAGGATGCAGACAATTCTTCATTCAAGGTGTTTGGCCACAGGACTGGGCACAGGTGACAGGATTACTGAGGAGGCATGCAAGCATCCTATAAGTAGTGATGAATGATTGCTCTTTCCAACACTGAGAAATTCTGACTTTAAAATGGGATACTGGATTAATTTGTATTTGACTGAAGTTGCTAATGAAAGTTAGGAATGTATTAAATGTTGAATACTATTCTGGTCTGCATTCAAGTACAGGGAAATAAAATTACACCACTGGTGACCCTTGGGTCTGTCACAGAAATGAGATGTCTATCTCATGAGGCTATTACAGTCAGAAAAAAAATTAAATAATGACAATTAAAGGGTTGCTGGCTTCTCTAACTAATGAAAGTTCAATATCTCCTGATTATATTGGTGGCACAGTATGGTTGCAAAAAATACGCAAAATATGACCTAGTAGCTCTAATGTAGTACTGTAATGAGTCTTTTCATTTCAGCTCTCTGCTGTCTGCCTTTAAATCTCTTGGGCATATGAAATACATCATTGCTAGAGGACAAGGGATTCAATGTTTTTGACATGGTAGAGGAAGGTGGCTGCTTAGGGAATAAGATATTTTTAAATTCAATTTATTTCAGCAATTTATTATTGTTTACCCTCTATCATTCCCTAAGCTGGGGATAGAAATAATACAAAGATGAATAAGGTGTGAAACTTGCCCTCAGTTGCTCACTGTCTAGTGGGAGAGTAAACCCATTAAAAATATCTGTTACAGAATGGGGAAGTGTGTTAATGAAGCTATGCCCAAAAGCTATGGAAGTGCATGGGCAAGAGCCATCTGATCTGCTGGTGGATAGATAGTGAGGACAGTGGGGAAGGAGAAGGTCAGAGTAAGTTACTTTTGAGCTGGGTCCTAAAAAAATATATGTAATTCATCAGAGTAAACCTTATAAATATTGTAAACGTTATAAATACAGCTAACCACATGAAAGCATGGCACAGTTGGTATGTCTATATTACACATTCGATGTCTATATTGGCAAAGACCTGAAGGTGAAGTTGTAGACTTAGATGGTATAAAAAGCAAATGGGATTGGATTCATTAAAGAATCTTAAACTTATTTTCCTCAATCATTTTTTTTCCAGAGCTCACCTACTTGCTAGTATATTGAGATCGTTCTCCATTACCATTTCTGGGCTATGAATCCTCGATCCTGACCTATTAAAAACAAATCACACAAATCTACTTTTTTCAGATACAGGCCATTTTGCAAAATTAAGCTCTCCACCCACTTAACTAGTTATGTTCACATGTTTTCTAGATTTCAGTCTTTGCAAATTATCAAGAACTTGGCACTTGCTGATTCTATTTGACTAAAGTGTATATAATTTTGATTGATGTCAAGGTGGTATGGATGATAAACCCTTCAGTGTTTGGCCTCTCAGTTTTCTTGATGTCCTGACTCCTAAGAACCTTCTCACTTAATTTGCTTCAGTTAGCCACCTTCAAATTGTTTTTTACCTGTTGTAAATTCTATTCCTCCAAAGACATTACATCAGGCATTCTAAACTCTGACCACAAGCTTCTCTTCTCAGACAGCAGGCTTGGTTATGTCAAATCCAATCATTCATGACCATCATCTCCACCTCCAGGTCCTTCTCCTTTCTCCTTTTTAATCCTTCAGTTCTTAAATTTCTTTGCCAATCTATCCAGTACAGGTTGCTTGGTTCATCATTATAAAAAAAACAAAACAAAACAAAACAAAACAAACCACATACTTGTCTATTCTGTAAACACTTTAGGTCTTTGTTCCTACAGAGTCATTGACATTGACAATAACTGAACTAATCAAAGCAACTAGATATTTGAATTATTTAGTCTTTTTTTGCTGTCAGAGAGTTTGGCCTAATGTGGCATCTATGATTACTTTGAGAAGAGAGCGAGAGATTTTCATTAACCCACCTATGAGAAGTATTCCAGGGCTTATAATATAAACTAGTAAAGCAAATCCACTTGGAAAATTCTTACTGTAGTTTGGGACAGTTAGATTTTTATACAGTTGGTTGAAAGAATAAATGTGAACTGAAACTTATGATGGAAAACAACAGGTTTTTCTCTTTTATGAATAGATGGACTTTTGTAAATAGTACATACCACAGAACTGAAAGAATAATTTGTTTCTGGCCATGTCTTATTAAATTACTAGCTATTATTTTTCCTACCTAAGCCTATGTATTGTAGATTTTATCTTTTAATTATCTTTCAAAACCATACGTTTCTCACCATCTCCACTGAAACTATTCTAGATAGAATTGTCATCATGCTAAGACCATAATATGCTTCTATCTGGTCTTCCTGCCTTTTTCTCTTTCTCCCTTCTACCTCAGGCAGACACTATAACTGAAGTTATGTTTTCTAAATGTAAATCTTTCCCTTTACACTTTAAACATTTTAGTGCCTGCCCACCTATTGTTCTTTGGGTAAAGGTCCACATCCTTCAGATAGCCTAAAGGGTCATGTCCTGGTCTCTACCTTCCTCTTCACCCCCACCTCCTAGAATACCATTCTTTTCTCTCTCTCTCTTGTTCTAGCCTTGTTCTCAGACTTGGGATAAACCATTTTCTCTTCTATCACCTCCATGTTTTTGGTTTTGCCCCAGAAAAGCTGAGAAAAGATTAACTTTACCCATGATTATGTCTGCTTGGCCTGTCACAGTGCTTCACTCATAGAAGTTGTTCAGTAAATGTCTATTTATATAAGGAAAGAAAACAAAAGGGACTGTGTTGGCACATGGTATTAATATTCATTGTTATATAGAATATTTCTTAATTGTTCTTAAATGAACCCCTGTACATACATTTTTAATACTTTAAAAAATCAGGATGTATCTTACAATTGATGATATAGCTACTTGCTACCAGATGACTTTCATATCATAGTTGTCAAACCAAGCATTGTGTAAGATTGCCTTTGCAGTTGGCATGATGGTCCAACTGTAACCTGACAATCAAGAAGCCATCAGTGGACCATTTGAAGAAATATGAGTCCCAGTTATTGTCTCAAAATGTTCTATTGGAAGTGTCTGTACTAACTTACAGAATGGGTGTCAGTCATCTGAGAGGTAATTTAAAAGCTAGTACTGGAACACTCTTTTAAGAAATGGCACATTATCGAAACTCCTCTTTAGAACGAGGGAGGTTACCATGTGGAAAAGTATGGATACCAATAGCTCTGAGTTGAAAGTGATTTAAAAGAGAAGACCCCTGAATGAGATGATGTTATAGCAGAAACCACAATCAATTTATTCTGATTATATTTTTAATGTTCATACAAAAGTAATATATTATAGAAAACTTTTAATTAAGTGTAAATTAAAAATTCTAAGTGATGAAACGTACCGTGGTTTATGTGACAGTATTTTTTCTTAGTGACTTATAAAATATGGCCACATTTTTACCACCAATGGGATCTCATATTTAATGAAATGTATTAACATCCACTATTTTATAAAGTTCTAGGCCATTTCATAGATACGTTTTTATTTTAAAAAATCATGGAGTCATACATAGATAACAGATATAATATAGTCCAGTTTTCTCACATTGAGGACCCAAATCTCAAATGATGATTAAAGACTTACATATTTTCAAGGACCTTGTTAATGATCTGACAGATTCAGTGTTTTTGGTCTTGTTTTTTTTTTTTTTCCTGGTCTGTTTGAGCCATGTTGAATTACTCATCTCTCTCAATGTTATATGGAAGTACTGTATTTCTGCAATCTGGTTTTGTACTAGAAAGAACTGGCTTCTTAAGCAGAAGGTTCTAAAAGTGTATCAAGATGGTAAGAAGTTCCAGAAGCCTATTTTATCCTCTCTGTTCCTGATAACTTGCCTGCCTGCCATGTGCTGAGGCCTATGATTCAAATGAGCTCTCCACAAAATATGGATACCAAAAATATCACTAGCTTCAGAAAAACTTCCTCATCCACCCCCACCACCAAAAGGAAGAAAAAAACATTGCCATGATTAACAGCCTTCCCACAAGGAAATTTTTACCTTCATCCTAATTCACTCTGAGCTTCTCAAAAGTAATAGGAACTACCAATAGACTAAGAAGGGTTTGATTTTCCAATATTCAAGTTAGCATCAACTTTTAAAAAAAAATTCATTATAGTCATTTACCAGGAATTCAGATTTAGGCTGGCAAGCTTAGAAGTAGTCAAGAAAAGTACTGTTTTTCTTCTCTGTTTTTTATTAGTTCCATCTCTAGGATAAAATGTCTATAAAGCTGACAAGCCTGGAGGCTGGACAACAGTCGGGACTTTATAAGTATCTGCTAAAATGAAAAGAAAGAATTATCTTCCTTCAGTCTGAGACTGGAAGTGAACTTACAGTCTGTGCAGAGCCAAATGTTAGCACGAAAGCGAGTCCTGTAAAAGGTCTTTGCTGGGGACTCTGTTTCTTTCTTTCTTTTTTTTTTTTTTAAAGATTGTATTTATTTATTTCACAGAGGGAGAGAGATCACAAGGAGGCAGAGAGGCAGGCAGAGAGAAAGAGGGAGAAGCAGGCTCCCCGCTGAGCAGGGAGCCCGATGCAGGGCTCGATCCCGGGACCCTGAGATCATGACCTGAGCCAAAAGGAGAGGCTTTAACCCACTGAGCCACCCAGGCGCCCCTGGGGACTCTGTTTCTAATGGCAGATTTCTTTAATAGCACTGCTCTGTCTCATTGACCACTGACTCAGTGGGTTTGATGGGAGAAAAAACTCACTGTGTGACAGAGTTAAGAAAGGCTGGCTCCAACAATCCCTAACAAGCTGCATATGGAAAGCAACACAGAGCCATTTCTATGTTTTTTTTCTTTTTGTTTCCCTTTCTTTTTTTCTTTTCTCATATCAAAAATGTCTTATTTTTTTTTTTTTAGTTTGCATTTGCATTTCTTTTCCAAATGGTCCTAGAACTCCTGGTAGGAGTTTCAGAATAAAAATTAAATCGAGTTTGTTATTGTTATGATTGTGTAGTGCAAATCTATAATGGCTGACTACTGTGGGAAAGAGACAGATTCTTGAAATCTATGAATTATCTACACAGGAAACTATGGAGGCTCATAGTATGAAAGGATTCACAGCAACCTGTCCGGGTTAAGAGGATTCACTTGTATTTGAGGTCTTGTGCTCAGCGGTGGAAATTATTCAGCACCAATCCATGGAGGAACTACTCACCCTGAATTTGGATAGAGTAATATAAGCAACAACTTACAGGGGAGGGAGTCATTCAGTTCTATTTTTCCTCTTTCAGGCTATAGAGTAATGACAACATCTGGAAAGTTGAATGTTGAACATATGCCTCATTTTTGGATGTGTTGCCCAGTCTATGTGGGTTTTATGTAGAAAGTAACAATATTCAGTTGATTCATTTTGATAATCCTATAGGTTGTTCTACATAAGTATAGTCAGTAAAATCAGTGTCTCCCCTGTGAACAATGTTCATGTAATAAAATGATATTTGGCATTTTCTGCTATATGTCCTGCTTGATTATTAAATAGACATTATGTTTTCCCTCTCTTGGTTATTTCTCTGCTGTTTTTCAGATACCCCCATCTTCCCTGAGCACTCACAATGCTTCCAGGAAAAGTGACTTCACCATTGGTTTGCTGAGTATGGAATTAATCAGTGAAAAACCATGTTCTGTATTATTGATTCGAAGATAAGTAGGTCCTCCGATTGGGGGCCAAAAAGATGCACTATGTCTGTGGGGAATTCCTTAGAAGATCTCTTCCTCAATCTTCAAACTCTTCTTCTTTCTATGGACTTAGAAGAGGAGGAGCAAGTAGCCTGGAGTTTATCAACAGTCATCTTGTGACCTGAGGATGCTTTTCTTAGGATGGTGCTTATACCATGCATGGCAGTGCACAGGGGCTAAAAATTGAAAAGCGGAATGCTGGGTCAATGAATCAAACAAATTATGACACCTGATCTGCTTCTGGCACCTGAAATTGTAGGAGATAATAATTCCTTTTTATTAAGCAGGTTAAAGTTCAGGTTTCTGTTATAGGCATCATAAAATCTTAACTGCTAGAACGTGTGTTTAAAATATTTGACATAACCAAATAGAAATGAGGCTTATTAACAGAACATTCTTCAAAAGGTATGGCTGGCCTTTTTTTTTTAAGTTTAAGAATAATAATCTGAGCTTCATTGTGTAAGTATGCTGCTTTGCAAAACGTATATCTATTATTTTCCAGTGTGTTTTTCTTTTTTCTTTTTTTAATTTAAATTCAATTAACTACCATATAATGTATTGTTAGTTTCAGAGGTAGATGCCAGTGATTCATCAGTCTTATATAATACCCAGCGCTCATTACATCACATGCCCTCCTTAACGTCCATCACCCAGTTATTGCATCTCCCCAACCACCTCCCCTCCAGCAACCCCTGTTTGTTCCCTATGATTAAGTCTCTTATGGTTTGTCTCCCTCTCTAATTTTGTCTTATTTTATTCTTCCCTCTCTTCCCCTGTGATTCTCTGTTTTCTTTCTTAAACTCCACAAATGTGGGAGATCATATGATAATTCTCTTTCTCTGATTGACTTATTTCACTTAGCCTAATATCCTCTAGTTCTATCCACATTATTGCAAATGGCAAGATTTCATTTTTTGATGGCTGAGTAGTATTCTGTTGTGTGTATATCCCACATCTTCTTTATCCATTCATCTGTGTATGGACATCTGTGTTCTTTCCATAGTTTGGCTATTGTGGACATTACTGTTATAAACATTGGGGTGCAGGCGCCCCCTCGAATCAATACATTTGTATCATTGGGTAAATACCTAGTAGTGCGAATGCTAGGTCATAGGATAGCTCTATTTTAAACTTTTTGAGGAACCTCCATATTGTTTTCCAGAATGGTTGTACCAGCTGGCATTCCCACTAACACTGTAAGAGGGTTTCCCTTTCTCCACATCCTTGCCAACATCTGTCCTTTCCTGACCTGTTAATTTTAGCCATTCTGACTGATATGAAGTGGTATCTCCTTGCAGTTTTGATTTGTATTTCTCTGATCCCTAGTGATGTGGAGCATTTTTTCATGTGTCCATTGACCATTTTTATGGCTTCTTTGGAGAAATGTATTTTCATGTCTTTTGCCCATTTCTTGATTGGATTATTTGTTCTTTGGGTGTTGAGTTTGATAACTGCTTTAAAGATTCTGGATACTAGCCCTTTACATGATAAGACATTTGCAAATATCTTCTCTCATTCTGTTGGTTGTCTTTTGGTTTGGTCGACTGTTCCCTTTGCTGTGCAAAAGCTTTTTATCTTGAAGAAGTCCCAACAGCTCATTTTTGCATTTGCTTCCCTTGCTTTTGGAGACACGTATAAGAAGAAGTTGCTGTGGTCAAGGTGATAGAGGTTGCTGCCTGTGTTCTCCTCTAGGATTCTGATGGATCCCTGTCTCACATTTAAGTCTTTCATCCATTTTGAGTTTATATTTATGTATGGTGTAAAGAAATGGTCCAGTTTCATTCTTTTACATATGGCTATCCAATTTTCCCAACACCTATTTGTTGAAGAGACTGTCTTTTTTCCATTGACTATTCTTGCCTGCTTTGTCAAAGATGAGTTGCCCAGGGGCGCCTAGTTGGCTCAGTCGTTAAGCAACCGCCTTCGGCTCAGGTCATGATCCCAGAGTCCTGGGATCGAGTCCCACATCGGGCTCCCAGCTCCACAGGGAGTCTGCTTCTCCCTCTGACCTTCTCCCCTCTAATGCTCTCTCTCACTCTCTCTCTCTCAAATAAATAAAATCTTTAAAAAAAAAAAGATGAGTTGCCCATAGAGTTGAGGGTCCATTTCTGAGTTCTCTATTCTGTTCCACTGATCTATGTGTCTGTTTCTGGGCCAATACCATACTACCTTGATGATTACAGCTTTGTAATAGAGCTTGAAGTATGGCATTGTGATGTCACCAGCTTTGGTTTTCTTTTTCAACATTCCTTTGGCTATTCAGGGTCTTTTCTTCTTCCATACAAATTATTGGATTATTTGTCCCAGTTCTCTGAAAAAAGTTGATGGTATTTTGATAGGGATTGCATTAAATGTATAGATTGTTCTTGGAAGCACAGATGTTTTAACAATATTTGTTTTTCCAATCCATGAGTATGGAATGTTTTTCCTTTTTTTTTTTTTTGTCTTCCTCAATTTCTTTCATGAGTATTCTATAGTTTTCTGAGCACAGAAAACTTTGCCTCTTTGGTTAGTTCATTCCTTGATATCTTATGGTTTTGGGTGCAATTGTAAATGGGACCAATTCCTTAATGACTCTTCTGTCTCATTGTTAGTGTATAGAAATGCAACTGATTTCTGTGCATTGATTTTTTTATTCTGCCACATTGCTGAATTCCTGTATAAGTTCTAGCAATTTGGGGGTTTGTTGTCATCTTTCCTCCTTCATTCATGATTTTATTTGGGTCCTTCCTCTTTTCTTTTGATAAGTCTAGCCAGGGGTTTATCAATCTTATTAATTCTTTCAAAGAACCACCTCCTAATTTTATTAATCTGTTCTACTATTCTTTTTATTTCTATTTCTATTTAATTGATTTCTGCTCTAATTCTTTATTAATTCTCTTTTCCTGCTAGATTTAGGCTTTATCTGCTGTCTTTCTCCAGCTCCTTTACATTTAAGGTTAGGTTATATATTTGAGACCTTTCTTGTTTTTTTTTTTTTTTTTAAGAAAGGCTTGTAATGTTATAGACTTCCCTCTTAGGGCCACCTTTGCTGCATCCCAAAGGTTTTGAATAGTTGTGTTTTCATTTTCATTTGTTTCCATGATTTTTTAAATTCTCCTTTAATTTCCTGTTTGACCCATTCATCATTTAGTAGGATATACTTTAGCCTCCATGTATTTGAGTTCTTTCCAAATTTCCTCTTGTGACCACATTAAAGTTTCAAAACATTGTGGCCTAAAAATATGCAGGGAATGATCCCAATTTTTTTGTGCTGGTTAACATCTTATTTGTGACCCATTATGTGATATATTCTAGAGAATGTTCCATGTGTGCTGAGAAGAATGTATATTCTGTTGCTTTAGGATGGAATGTTCTGAATTTATCTGTCTAGGTTGCCATTCAAAGCTCTGTTTCCTTTTTGATCTTCTTAGATGATCTGTCCATTGCAGTGAATTAGGTGTCAAGGTCCCCTACTATTCTTGTATAATTATCAATGTGTTTCTTTAATTTTGTTATTAATTGGCTTATATAATTGGTTGCTTCTATGTTAGGGGCATAAATATTTACAATTGTTAGGTCTTCTTGCTGGGTAGACCCTTTATGTATGATACAGTGTCCTTCCTCATCTTTTATTACAGTCTTTGGTTTAAAATCCAATTTGTCTGATATAAGGATTGTTACACCTAGCTTTTCTTTGATGTCCATCAGCATGATAAATGGTTTTCCATTCCCTCACTTTCAATCTGGAGGTGTGTTTGATTATAAAATGAGCCTCTTGTAAACAGCGTATCTGTATGGGGTCTTGCTTTTTAAATCCAATTTGATACTCTGTGTCTTCTAATTGGGGGCATTTAGCCCATTTACATTCAGAATATTAAAAGATGAATTTAGTGCCATTGTATTCCCTGTAAAGTCACTGTTTCTGTATATTATCTCTGTTCCATTCTGGTGTATGTTACTCTTGGGTTATCTCTTCACTTACGAGATCCCTTTTATTATTTCTTGAAGGGCTATTTTAGTGATCACAAATTCTTTTAGTTTCTGTTTGTTCTGGAAGATTTTTATCTCTCCTATTTTGAATGACAACTTAACTGGGTAAAGTATTCTTGGCTGCATATTCTTCTCATTTAGCACCCTGAATATATCATGCCAGTCCAGGTCTCTGTGGACAGGTCTGCTATCAGTCTAATGTTTCTATCCTTGTGGATTATGGACCTCTTGTCCCAAGCTGCTTTTAGGATTTTTTCTTTGTCTCTGAGATTTGCAAGTTTCACTATTATACGTTGAGGGTTGAGGTGTTGATCTATTTCTATTGATTTTGACGGGGGTTCTCTATGCCTCCTGATTGAATGCCTGTTTCCTTCATCAGATTAGGGAAGTTCTCTCCTATAACTTGCTCCAATATACCTATATACCTCCCCCCCACAACACACCCCTTTTCTCTTTCCTCTTCTTCTGGGATCCCAATTATTCTAACATTTTATGCTTTATGGTTTTAGTTATCTCTCGAATTCTCCCCTCATGATCCAGTAGTTCTTTGTCTCTCTTTTTTTCAGCTTCTTTATTCTCCATCCTTTTGTCTTCTATATTACTAATTCTCTTCTGCCTATTTATCCTAGCAGTTAGAGCCTCCATTTTTTTGTATTGCATGTCATTAATAGCCTTTTTTAATTTCAACTTGTTTAGATTTTAGTTCTCTTATTTCTCCAGAAACTGATTCTTGACTGTCTTCTATGCTTTTTTCCAGTCCAGCTAGTGTCTTTATAATCATTATTTTGAACTCTAGTACTGACATATTACTTATATCCATACTGATTAGGTTCCCGTCAGTCAGTATTGCCTCATGTTCTCTTTTTTGAGGTGAGTTTTTCCAACTTGTCAGTCTGTCCAGAGAAAAATAGATGAATAAAAGAACAAAATACTAAGATGACAACAACGACCCCAGAGAAACATACACTGAATAAATCAGAAGAGACCTGAAGCCAAAAACAAAATAAAAATTTAAAAAAGAGAGAGAATATAATCATATAGGTGAACATAATAGAGCAATACACTGTATCCTGTGTGTATTTTGGCCTGTTAGAAAACTAGATCCCAAATTTGTAAAGAATTAAAAATTCTTGTATGTAGAAATATAAAATTAAACACAATAAAAGGATAGAATGTAACTGTAAAGATGAAAATCAAAAGACAAAAAAAATGAAGGAATATAAAGAGACGGATGAACAGCACAGAGCAATACACTATATCTTGAGTGTATTTTGGTCTGTTTGTTAGAAGCAACAACATCCCAATATTGTAAAGAAAGAGAAATAAGTAAATAAATGAATATATATATATAATTAAATATCTTGAAAGGATGAAATGAAACTGTAAGGAGGAAAATTTTAAAAAACTTGAAAGAAAGATAAAAAGAAAAAGAGAGAATATGGTTAGACATTTGAGAACAGAGCAATACCCTGATTCTGCTCTGATTCTTTGCCTGAGTAGAATTGCATCACTCTTGCCAGGGCTAGGCTAAGTAAGCTGCTCCTGATTGTTCTATGTGGCTTTGGTTCCTTGATGGCTTTCAGTGCTGCTTTAGAGGATGAGAATCAAATGGTGACTTCCCAAACTCTAACCCTGGAGTTGAGAGCTCTGGAACCCACTCCTCAGTCAGCCCTTGGGGTCAAAGCCATCAGTCTCCTGTCTCTCTGGTCTCCAGCCCTACTCTGTGCTCACCCAGCCTGTGACTGAGAGTTTCTATCTTAGGCGCACAACCCCATTTCCTGTATCTAAACCCTGCAGACTTCTGCAGTGAGCACCTACACCTCCTCCCAGGGTAGGGCAGGGGAATTTCCCTGTGGTTCTGCTGTTTGCTGAGCCTCTGCTCAGAGAGTGGTCACAGAAGAGGGCCATGGTTTGCAGTTTATGGCAAAACTGAGCTGAAAGCCCACTCCTGGGCTTGCTGATTGCAACTGGCTTCCCTGCTTCAATGCCTGGGAGGTCTGCTATACTCAAGCGCTCCCATTTTTTTCTGAGACTCTGGGGATCCTGAGACCACACCGTCCCACCTAGGATTCCTCCCTGCTTCACCACTTGAGCACCTTTCAGGCAGCATGTCTCTCACCAGAGCAGACTTCTAAAAGTTCCAGTTCTGTGCTCCACTGCTATATCACTTTCTGGGAGCTGGCTTATAGAGGCTCCTTCCCCCCATGGTTTATCTTCTCATATATCATTTCAGATTCAGTTCTCTGCACCTCCTACCTTGCAGCAAGTGGTTGCTTTTCTATTTGTAGAGTTGCAGCTATTCTTTTCTTAGATCTCTGGTTGAGTTTGCAGGTGTTCAGAATGATTTGATAGCTATCTAGGTAAATTCTTGGGACAAGATGAAACTAAGGTCTCCTACTCCTCCACCATTTTGGACTACCTCCCTGTATATCTATTTAGAATAAACACAAAACTTGCTGAACTCAAAAAAACTTTTAATTAGGAGTGATGATCTACAATTTAAGAAGTGAAAATTTGACACATTCTATTGTATCCTCAAGTATAACATACAAATATGAGCAGTAAGCAAACTTGTGGGACAGGCTTTAGAAATTCTATGGAAAAGGATAAGTATTCCCTTGGCCTGCAAGCACAAGCTACTTTCAAGTGTGGGAAAAAGTTTTATACTCTATGCTCTTTCCCATGACATATCTGCTGTACATTTCTTTCAGTTCTCTACTACAAGGTTGTGACACAGAGATCTCTCAAACTTTTATTAGCAGAAAGAATAATTAGGGTATGAATCTTTTCCATAAGAATGTGGTACTAGACCTGGCCTTATTGTGGTGTAGGTCCTAAGGGAAGGACACTAGCATCCTGCCATGTGTGCTCCAGGGATTGATGGTCAGTGCCCCTAGTCAGCCTGGTTAAGGGTATTCTCCAGACTGTCATCTTCTATAGATATCAGTTCATCTGTTTAACCTGGGATGAAAACCAAACACGATTCACCATTTCCAGGTAGTTCGAAGGTTCTTTCCTGCTCCCTTTCCCACCCTCTTTTTATTGATCTGCTCTTTCCCCTGCTCTGATCTATAAAAACAGTGTAAAGATATTCTCCTATATATGTATATACATTTTATGCAATAACCAAATAATATATCTAATTATTGATTTTACTGCTTAATTCTGAGTTATGCTTTGACAGGTCCATGATGAAAACATATTTCCATTTCTTCCCTGATACTGCTCAGAAAAATGAGTTACTATGAGTACCCTAAACCACTTGGCTAAATATTCAATAATTTTGCTTAAAATAATTGTCCATGTTTTCCTAAGAATTGTGATGTCTTATATTTATATAACTGTGTCTCAGTCACTTAGTGGAGTCCAATCCCTCAAAGCTAATACCAGGCAAAATTGCACTCTCATACTACTGTGCCCAGGCCATACTCGAGTTTGATTCATGCAGCCAACCTATCTGCCTCCTCTGCCATGATTGTTACAAACTGCTTTACTATGCTTATTGGAACTCTCTTAGGGGTTCTTTTCTCTATTTTTTCTTTATTTCTATTTCTTAATTGAAATCTGGCAGCCTACCAAATGCACCATCTTCCTTGCAGTCCTCTCAAGTGAAAGGGGTGTTCTTACCCCATTTCAAACGTACAAAATGTGAATTATAGCAAGTACTCCAGTTCCTGCTTATCACTGAAGCTCCTCAGTCATTTAGTTTTCTAACTTCTTAGGACCAAAACAGTACAGAAATAATAAACCAATAAAAAACAGGTTCTATGAATATCATGCCATCTTGTGCCACTTCATTTGGGAACTAATACCTCCAGGACTCCCAGTCATTCCCACCCATTAGTTGAAGAGTTAAACTTTTGGATAACAGAACTCTGTCTGACTATTCTGGATTTTTTTCCCCAGTGAATTTAATATTCACATATTTATACTTATTACCTATCTAATGCATTGTACCCTTAATGTCTCAGTTTTCTAACTTCTTCCATATCAACTTCACCACCCACTCCTTATTCACCCCCAGGCCATCACAAAATAGAATGCTCATCTTTCAAAATCTTAGCTACAGACCATCATGGCCAGTTCTTCCAGCTCACTTTTTCTTGTATGCAAACTATGATTTTCTTTGACTTTAAGAGTTCTTCAAGCATTTATTAACATTTTAATTTTTTGTTCTTTTTCCTTTTGTTTCATTAAGTTAATAGTAGGGTACAATTCTTTCATTTCCTTTCCCCCTTTAACCCATTTTTTATTTTATGGACAATTTTTATCATTATCCTCAAGGCCATTCTACGTTCTTGTCTTTCACAATTTACACGAACTCTATTAAGATATGCTTTTAATTTTATTTTCAAAATGTATTTAAAACAATAGTATGCATCACTGCTTTATCTGTTACCATTCTTTTACAAGACCGTATCATCTTTTTTTTTTAATTTTATTTTTATTCTTTGCCCAAGGGGTACAGGTCTGTGAATCATCAGGCTTACATCTTTCACAGCATCCACCAAAGCACAAACCCTCCCCAATGTCCATAACCCTCAGTTTGTTTTGTGAGATTAGGAGTCTCTTATGGTTTATCATCTTAAACCTAGGTTATTTCAATGACCTCTAAAATGATATTTGTTTCCACTCTTGTGTTCTGCTCTTTACATATCTTTCTGAACACAGTCACTATGTGTGTGTGTGTGTGTGTGTGCATGTGTGTGTGTGTGTTTCAATTTAGAAAATCATTCTAATGGTTTCCTTTTCACTCTCAATGGAATTCAGTCTTATCTATAACCTGCAAAGGTTTACATGATCTGATCTGTGGCTTCCTCTTGGTTTTCATCCCTTAATATTCTTCCCCTTACTTTTCTATTCCACTGGTTTTCTCTTCCTTCTTCAATTTTTTCAGATCTACCTGTTCCTTGGGGCTTTTGCGTCTTCTGTTCCCTCTATTAGGAATGCTCTTCTTCCAGATAGCCTCAAATTTCACTTGTATACTTCTTTCTTATTATATCTTTTCTTCTGTTTATTTTGTATTTTATTTTCTCTTATTTTTCTATTTTCCTAAGGTGGAAACAGAATATTGATTTTAGATCTTTCTCCTTTTTCTAATATGTATATTCAATGTGATAGCTCTTCCTCAAAGCACTGCATTTGCTACATTCCACAAATTTGGATAAATTATGTTTTTGTTTTAGTTCAAAATATTTTTGAAATTCTCCTGAGAGTTCTTATTTGCCCCATGTGTTACTTAGAAGTGTTTTTTTTTTGTTTTGTTTTTGTCTTTTTAAGAAGTGTGTTGTTTAATCTCCATGTATTTTTGGATTTTCCATTTCTCTCTATTATTGATTTCTAATTCAGTTTGTGTTCTGAAAGCAGGCATCATATGATTTATATTCTTTTAAATTTGTGCAGGTGTGTTTTATAGCCCTACAAGTAATCTTATCTTGGTGAATGTTTCTAGCGTACTTGAGATAAATATGTATTCTGCCATTGTTGAATGAAGTAGTCTATAGATATCCTTTATATCCAGTTGATGGATGGTGGTTTTGAGTTCAACTGTCCTTATTGATTTTCTGCCTACTGGATCCATCCTTTTCTGATAGAGGAATGCTGAAGGCTCCAACAATGATAGTGGATTCATCCATGCCCCTTTGCAGTTCCAGGAGTTTATGCCTTATTAGTTTAATATTCTGTTGTTAGGCTCATACACATTAAGAATTTTCATGTCTGCTTGGAAAATAAACTTTTTTATCATTATGTAATGCCCTTTTTATTCCCAATAACTTTCCTTGCTTTGAATTCTGCTCTGTCTGAACTTAATGTATGTACTCTACTCTCTTGATAAGTGATTGCATGGTAAATATTTCTGCATCCATTTAATTCTAATGTATGTATATGTGCCTTTATATTTTCAATGGTTTTCTGGTAAGTAACATATGGTTAGGCCTTTTTTTTTTAAACCTGTTCTGGCACTCTGTCTTTTAATTAGTGCAGATCACCAACATTCAATGTGATTGCTGAATTATTGATACAATTGGATTGATATCAATCGTATTTTTACTGTTTCTTACTTGTTGCCCTGTTCTTTGTTGCAGTTTCTTGGTCTTCCACTTTTCTTACTTTTGTGGTTTTAATTTGGCATTCTATGATTCCATTTTCCTGTCTTTCTTATCATGAATTATACTTTTTGTTTTTTAACTCTTTTTAGTTGGTTGCATTAGAGTTTGTGATATACATTTACAACTAATCCAAGTCTAGTTTCAAATAAACTACACTGCCTCCTGAGTAATGCGAGTATAATAACAACATAATCCTAATTTCTCCCTCTCATGCCTTGTATTATCACTATTATCCATTTTGCTTATATATAAGAATCCATAATCACTATATGACATTCATAAGCATACATCATTGAATACACTATTGCTATTATTATTTTGAACAAACTGAAATTTGTTAGATCAATTAAGAATAATAAAAATGAAGTTTTTATTTAATTTTCACATATTCCTTCTTCAATGCTTTCCTTTCTCATGTAGCTCTAAGTTTCTGATCTATATATTTCCTTCTCTCTAAAGAATTTATTTTAATTTTTCTTACAAGTTAAATCTACTGGCAACAGATTTCCTTAATTTTTGTGCCTGAGAAAGTATATTTCTCCTTCACTTTTGAAGGATAATTTCACAGAATACAGCATTTTATTTTATTTTATTTTTTTTTTTATTTTTTTTTTAAGATTTTATTTATTTATTTCGCAGCGGGAGAGAGATCACAAGGAGGCAGAGAGGCAGGCAGAGAGAGAGGGGGAAGCAGGCTCCCTGCGGAGCAGAGAGCCCGATGTGGGCCTCGATCCCAGGACCCTGAGATCATGACCTGGGCCGAAAGCAGAGGCTTTAACCCACTGAGCCACCCAGGCGCCCAGAATACAGCATTTTAGATTGGTGTGTTTTTTCTTTTTTTCCAACACTTTAAATGCTTTACTCATTCTCTTCTTCCTTGCATGGTTTCTGACAAGTCATATGTTTCTTATTGTCTTATTGTTTCTCCCATATATAAGGTAATTTCTATCTCTAGTTTCTTTCAGGATTTTATTTTTAATCTTTGATTTTCTGTACTGTGACAATGATATATCTATGTGTTGTGTGTTGTTTTGTTTTGGCATTTATCTTGCTTGGTGCTTTAGTGTTTGACATTAATTCAGGAAATTCTCTGTCATTATTTCCAATATGTCTTCTATCCTTTCTCTCTTTCTTTCTCTTCTAGTATTTCCAATATGCATATGTTACACCTTTGGTATTTTTCCCAGGGTCCTTGAATATTTTGTCGCTGTTATTTCATTCTTTGTTGTATTTGCATTTCAGTCTTCAGGGTTTCTTATGAGATGTCCTGAAACTCAGAGATCATTTTCCTCAGATCTGTCCTCTCTACTAATAAGTCCATCAAAGGCATTTTTCATGTCTGTGATAGTGTTTTTGATCTCTAGCATTTCTTTTTGGTTCTCTCTTAGTTTTTCCATCTCTCTCATTGGTCCATCTATTCTTGCATGCTGCTGTCTGCCTCATGTGTGAGAGCCCTTAGAATACTAACCATAGTTGTTTTAAATTACTGGACAGATAATTCCAACATCCTTGCTGTGTCTAGTTCTGACACTTGCTCTATCTCTTGAAATCATATTTTTTACCTTCTGGTATGCCTTATAATTTTTTTTCTTCATAGCTGGACATGTTGTACTACATAAAAGGAATCATTGTAAATGGCCTTTAGTAATGTGGTAGTAGGGTGTGTGTAAGGTGGGGTGGGGACAGGAAGCATCCTATAATCTTGTTATTAAGTCTAGGTTTTTCAGTGATCTTGTGCCTTTAGNTAGTAATGTGGTAGTAGGGTGTGTGTAAGGTGGGGTGGGGACAGGAAGCATCCTATAATCTTATTATTAAGTCTAGGTTTTTCAGTGATCTTGTGCCTTTAGACTGAACTGAACTGAACTTCATTAAGTGTTTCTCAGTTTTTTTCTTCCCCCTTAGGTGAGACAGGTTGGCTAGAGTGGCAGAAAATAGTTATTTCCCTTCTCCCATGTGGAAAGTTACAGTTGTCTATAGTTGGGTATTTCTCTGCCCCCAGGTCAGTTAGACCCTGATAATATTCTCGCAGATTAGGTTCTGTTTAACAAGTTTCTCCTGAGGAAAACCTTTGTTAAGAAAAAACAGAATGTTCTGGCATATTTCAATATGGGGCTTTTTCTACTATCCCTGCCATAGGGAATTTTTTTCTGATATTTACTGTGAGTACCTAGTCAAGCTCCTGAAAGAAAAACTCACAGTACTGCAGGGCCCCCCCCCCTTGGAGTTTTTAACCACTAGAGTTGCCTACCCTGAGACTCTAGCAACTTGTGAATTATAGTTCAGGTTTTTCTACACAGCACCTATTTCCAGAATGATTTCCTTTCATGCATCCCTACTCAGGTAAGCCACAATTCCCCATATCTGCCTATCTGTCTCTCCAATTTTGGCGTCAGTGGTTTTCCGTGTATCCTCACCTCTCCAACAGATGCAAGAAGAGTTGTTGCAATCTATTTCAATCTGTTTCACTTTTACTTGTTGTTAGGATAGAGTGGTGACTCTAAGTGCTTTACATATGGAACTGGAAATCAGAAATCTTTGCTGATCCTAATTTTTCTGATCTGTGTAATAGAGTTATTGACAGTATCTACATCATGAAGTTGTATTGATTCAAAAATGTTTACTAACTTAATATTTTCCCAACTCTTCTAGGAACTTGGTATAAGGAAATGTCAAGGGTGAATGTAAAATGTTCTCATTACTAGTCTTTTATAACTGTGGGTATTATATTATTTTAATTTTTAACCCCACAAAATAGATATGGTAACCATTAATTGACAGATTTATATTTACATTATAATTTATGATTCCTTTCATTATCATATATTTTCGGAAAACATATTTTGTCCTTGGCCATTTTCAAAATACTTTCATTTTTGATATTTATGTAGCCCTTGATCACTTTAAAATTTAAGTAAATTGATGATCTCTAGTTACATACTTAAAATTTATAGTACATACAGTGAAAAAAGGATTCTGAGTGATTGATAGGAAAAAATAGCCAAGCTACAGGTGCTTGTTCTATATTTGTTTAATACCTCAGGATGATGAAAGGATAAGGACCAGCTTAATTTGAGAAAAAAAATGAAAGTACTTTAAATATTATAGATGATGTCTTCGATAAACCTAATTGTTTTGTTTTGCCTCCAAATACATGTTAAGAGCATAATGTCAACATTCAGGCAAAAGTAGTTGCGTTTATCTTATTTTTCATTACTAAGTAAGCCTGAATATTAGAGCAAAGTTATCACAGCACCAGCTATGTTTTCATCTTTTGAGACCTTGACTTAGGCACACTGAAGAAAATGAATTAAGATCAGAAGATCATTTGAGATGGATAGAACCTCATCTAGCAAAAAATCTAATCAATGCTCCCTGCCTCACAGGTGGGCTTCATTGTACATTACCTAGTGCAAACAGATGGTCCTCATGTAGGGAACAGGAGTCTTCAGTCCATTCCCCAGAGGCCATATGTTCCCTGGCAAACCTACTGTTCTATCTGGCATCACTCCATCTTAGTACTGGAGAAATTGGGTTGTTAAAGACAGAAATCTATGAGTTAGAGTTCAGTTGCACTATCAATTGGTCCAAAGAAAATTCATGTTTGGAAATCCAGAAGATGGGGCTATAATTCTCCCTATTTACAAAACTGGAAGCCAGGAATCAAATTATCTACAGTAAAGCAAATCACTATACTTAGGACAATTTTTTAGGAATACTGTCTCTAGGGTAATTTGGTCACTTTCAGATACTTCAAGAGTGTATTTGGGAATAAGATACTTCCAAAAATTAAAATTCATGTGAGAGCATGCAATATTATTAATTTTAACAAATGAGCTTTTCTCTGAAATATTCCTACAGATTATTCAACAATTGAAATAGATAATCCTGTTAAGTTAGTGTGCATATACACATAGACTTACAAATATAAAATAAAGGAAAATATCTGGATTAACCCCATGTCACTAATTCTAGCAAAGGAATGAGAATAACAGTGATGTACATTTATAGTACATTTTCCAGGGTCTTTTGTATTGATTATTTCTTTTACTCCTCAGGACATCCATTGACTTAGCTATTTTAATCCTCAATTTTTCAGATGAAAAATATTATCCAAATTTCTCAAGATCGCACTGTTCATAAGTGTTGGAGCTGGAACTCAAACTCACATCTTTGTACTCTTAAACCCTTGTCTCATTTCACTAAATTTCAGAATCAAAATTCATTTTTCTTTCACTGGAATGATATTTTGCTTTCCCTTGAGAGCATGGCCATCATGTTTTACTATCACTCCCACAATTCACTTTGAGGGAATGTATAGCAAAGAAGAAACAGTATAGAGACTCATGAAGACCCAGGGAGATTTTCTTATGGTAAAAGAAAGTTTCGGGCGCCTGGGTGGCTCAGTGGGTTAAAGCCTCTGCTTTCGGCTCAGGTCATGATCTCAGGGTCCTGGGATCGAGGCCCGCATTGGGCTCCCGGGTCAGCGGGGAGCCTGCTTCCCCCTCTCTCTCTCTGCCTGCCTCTCTGCCTCCTTGTGATCTCTCTCCCTCTGTGAAATAAATAAATAAAATCTTAAAAAAAGAAAAAAAAGAAAAAAAAAGAAAGTTTCACAAATTCTTCACATCGGAGAGAAATCACCAAAGGTTGTGAAAAGGGAAATAAGCAGAGCCCCAAATAGCTTTTCCACAAGTACTCACCATCTTAATCCCTATTTTTCTACTCTTCCTTCTTTTCACCTATTTGGGACTTTCTTGCTTTTGAGGAAGGAAAAAAAAACCAATTGATTTCTTAGGGATCTAAGAACTATTAGTGATCTAACAAATTAGTGATCTAATTTTTAGTGATCTAATAATTAGTGATCTACACAACTATTAGTGCTCTAACAAATTATCCCTCTATAATTTTGAACATTTGTAAAGAGAAAATAATATAAAACATATTTGAAGAAAGAAAATGAAACAGATGAACTAAAATCCATGCAGACGGGGGGTGAGGAGAGTCTCAAATATGGAGAACAGAATATCCTATAATCATTTGGGAGTTTGGCACTGCATATTTTAAAAGTAAATTATTTTATTTTTATGCATTATTTAAGTTTGTTTTCTGCATATATAGTAAAAAAACTAAAAGTCTCACTCAAACAGCCAAGTAGAAAGGAAACAACTTAATTCTTCTCCCTATGCCTAAGACATCATACACAGGATGCTCCCCCCCCAAAGTGTGTGTGTGTGTGTGTGTGTGTGTGTGTGTTTATATAGTCCTTTCTGAATTGACAACACCTAGAAGTCAAAAGGCCAATGTGAGGAGATTGGATTTTTAATTTAAGAGATATGCCTACTTGAAAATTGTCAAGAGCCACCTACTTTTAATCATTTCCTCTTTTCTGAGCACAGAACAAAAGATATTTTTAAAAATTATTATATCTTCCTACATAGAACATAAGGCTGATATTTTTTAAAAAGTGAAGGAAGGCATTCAACTTTTGGAGGGTTTCTTCCCCCTAGCCAATACAAAAGATGTTTTAAAAATACAGAGTGATTATACAGATAAGATTCAATGAGAATAGTAATTTAGGAAATGTGTTCAAACAGAATCAAATCAATATTACTGAATCTCCTGTGAACACAGTTTTAAATATTACTCTCTATTCCTTCTAGGGTTAGGTTATTGATTACAAAAATTGCTCCCAAACCTCTATTCTGAATAATTGCACTCTACTTCCTTGTCTTTTCCTCCTAGTGCCATGAATATTACAGCATTCTGATCAATAAAAATATAAAATCAGAGGAACAGAAACAGTGGTTTCTGCCTTTCCCACAATTCAAATTTTTGTAAACACAAATACTTGTCTGCAATTACTTTCCTCTCAGGGTTATGTTTTATGAAGCCATTTCAAATGGGGAATACTGGATAAGTTTTTGCTTTCTTCTGTTCATTTTCTTTATCACATCCCATTGGATTGCCAGCTAAACCTACCAGTATACATCCCTCAAATGTCTTTATGCTGAGTTCCATTTGTTTATGTCATGTCCAAAACTACAATAGTGTGAAATATGAAGGCAAGTTTTGGTTATAGTTAGTAAATTCTACAAAAACCCATTTTTGTTATTTTGATCATTAATTAACATTTCCACTTGAAATCAAGACAAGCACTTGAATTAGCAAGCATTCATACTATAGACTCAAATCACTTGAGCTTAGTTTTATTTTCTTATTGCTAATGTTCCATGCTGATCTTAATTGGTTTGGGTATTAGAAAGCCCAGGATAAACTGAGCCAGATTTCCTTTTAGATAAATGTAAAGCTAAGATTGCTTTAGTTATTCCTAAAAATAATGTGGAAGAAATTTAGCCACTACGCCTTGACAATAGGTAGAAGCATATCAGAAAAGATGATTCGACATTCCGCTTTTCTTTGAGTTTTTCTAAATTGTTAAAAGAACCAAGAAGTGTTAACCTGGCCCAGAATAGGTCCTTTAAAAACAACACTATCTTCCAGACCTTTATTAAGAGTGTGAATTTTAGAACTAGGTGCCAATGGGTTTGAATCTTACCCCACTCATAGTTGATTGTGTAATTTTGGCAAAAATGCTGAAACCTCTTCAAGATTTAGTTTCACTCATGTTGACTGGAGAAGTTGTTAAGAGAATAAGATAATTTGCTTCTTGTTACTGTGATTAGCAGAGTGTGGTCACACATAGTAAGTATTCAGTAAGTATTTAGTATTAATTTTATAACATTTTTATTACTACTACATAGTCCATGGTAGCTGTCAGCTACTTCAGTCAGACTACTTTTTCTATCTGTTGAACTCACCCATACTACCTGATAAAGACTAAACTTTTGTAGAATAAATGAACAATGATGACTAGATTTAGCTTTTCCTTACTGATTGCCAGTATTGATCTTGTTGCAGCCTACAGAGTTACTATCTTAAGATACATCACTGCTAACTCATAACCTCTCACAAAACTGCCATGCCCCTGAGGACCTTCCCCATCGTTTTTTGATTCCATGGACTACATTCAGCTAGGTAATGAGATGGAGTTACACTGGCTTGAGGACTCCCCAAGGTTTCCTGAGGAAGAGAACTCTATGCTTCCCATGATGTGTGGGAGTTCGAAGAAGGAGAGGAAAATGACTATGCACTAGGCTCCCAGAAATTCGACTCCTTTCCAAATTGTTTTTCCTAGAATGCCCTTTCTACTATCCGACTTTGTTTTCTGTCACACTGGTCTAGTTAACTTTGGGTTAGAGATGGACTATCTGGTGTCAGAATTCTTTTAGTTCACAATAGTAGCATAGATGCCATATGATAGCATTTCCTGCCTTCCAGTCTCAACCCTCCCCTTTCAGGAGAGAGGCAGTCACCTTCACAGGGACTTTTATAAGTTGCTGATATTATCTAGTGATTTCTCAGTTGTTTTACTTTGAATAACAAGGGGGAACATTAATGGGAAATGAACTCAATCAGTGGCTTATTTAGGATGCTTATAGAAGCTGCTTGATACAAAGTAACAAGGAAAATATGGAGCGGAATAAGTTTGTAAGAGTTAATGATTATTCCTGGGAATTGATCTCAACAATTACAAGGATAGATAGTGATAGTAAATGAGTCTTTTGAAAAAATTACCTTATAAATTTGGGTATTTATCCAGAGAAAATTAAAACACTTATTCAAAAAGAAAATGAATAAATTAATTAATTTTTAAAAATCTCCTTATAAATGGCTATAAAGTGGTTACATTATAGGCCTCACAATATAAGTTAATATGATAGGTAAAAGATGTGATCTGAATGGGTCCCTGTGTCTCAGTATAAAATTTCAGTGATGGAAATAGGCTTCATCCATAATTTTACACAACTTTGAAAAAGTAAAAATTGTATTTTTAATAACCTAGGTGACTCAAAAAGTTGCCCCAGTAAGGACTCAACCATTGACACAGAAGGGGGACAAGGAGAGTTTTTAAAAAGTTTTTATGAAATGTCAGTATAAAAATAGCAATAATTCTAAATTGCTACACTTCTTTATATGATATATAATTTCATGTATTGTTATAATGAAATTAATAAAGTATCTTAAACATATGCTTTTTTAAACACTTTTCAAAAAGTGTTGTACAAGATGTCAACCAATAAAACAATAAACAAATATTCTCCCTGTGTATTAAGAGTTTGCCTTATATTCTGGTTTATATTACATCCAGGAATGTAGGGTAATTTATTTTTATCATTACATGCACCTTTGAATTTTCTGCAAAGTGATCCAGTTGCTTTACTTTTAGTGTGTGTGCACATGTGTGTATATGTGGCAGGGGAGGTCTCAGGATAGAGAGGACAATTTAAAATGCTCATGACAGAGAAACTGACTTTATATTAGCAGATAAGTTTTAGATTCTTTTCTTTGTATTTTTTCCTATTCCTTTCCTTGGCATTTCTATTTAATTTCCCCATATGAAGCTCCATCCATGGATTTATAAGCTGAGGTATGTGTGAGAGAGAGAGAGAGAGAGAGAGAGTGTGTGTGTGTGTGTGTGTGTGTGTGTGTGTGTGTGTGTGTACATGCACAAATGTGCATGCATATGAGTTTGGGGTTAGAAAAGGATGATAAACATCTAATTGCCAACATTTTCTTGCCTTCAAAAATTGCAAGAAGTCAAATAAGTGTTGTGAAATGAAACAAACATAGGAGTTTCACAAATATCAAAAGGAATAAATTCAGTTTTTAAGTGATTATCTTGTGTTTGAGACTAAAGCACAACTTTTTTTTTTAAAGATTTTATTTATTTATTTGACACACAGAGAGAGAGAGAGAGAGAGAGAGAGATTACAAGTAGGCAGAGAGGCAGGCAGAGAGAGAGGAGGAAGCAGGCTCCCCGCTGAGCAGGGAGCCCCCAGGGCTCCATCCCAGGACCCTGAGATCATGCCCTGAGCCAGCGGCAGAGGCTTTAACCCACTGAGCCACCCAGGCACCCCTAAAGCACAACTTTTGATAGAGCTATAAACGTAGTGCTTACTGTGTGGAAGGGCCATGGTGGCTTTGGATATTTAATATAGTCTTCAGCATGTCTTTTGTGATACAAGATCTTTTATCTAGTTTTGAAAGAATATTTTTGCTAATTTGGAAAATCTTTTATCAGATTGATTCACATACTGTAAATCTGAAACCTTATTTTTTATTAGCTGGACAATTTTAAGCATTAAAAACAAAGTATATTCAAGTTAAAGTAGGATATATAGAACACTTTGGGTTCCCATTAAACCCATATTGTTTTTGTAGGCTTTAAATGGTTTATCCAACATAAATGTATACTTGAATAGTGATGCCATGTAAGTCTTTGATGCCTCTTTTTGATCAAATCTTTATTGTGTAATGAGACATGCCTAATCACCAAAAGATAAAAGGACAGACACTTCTATCATTAGTAGACTAGGTACTTTGACAATAAAATTGGGAATGTTATCCTTTTGGCAGATATGTCTGATTGTCTTTTATGGTCATTAAGCTAAACTACTGGAGTCCAGTAGTTAGGTTAGTTTGATGGTAGACCACTCAATAAATTGATGGTTATTTTATGTAAGAAACCTGAGATAACATTCCATGTTACTTGTTAACTCTCGGCACTGTTACACTTTCTATCACTTAGCTATGTGACTTCTTATATTTTAATGGCTCAAAGAAATGGCTACCTTGAATCGCAAGTTCTCTAAATAAGAATGTTAACTATTAGAATATTATCTTCCAAATAATTGGTAATCTTCCAGGAGCACACTTGGGTCCCATCCTTCCCTCAATATACCTGGACCATCATGGCACTGACTCTGGATAGATATGTGAATAGTTATTTCTATTGGATATTACAATACAAAATTATTTCCATGGAAACCTCCTAATGATTATTTTACAAAAATACTGTTCCAAACCCCCTTTTAATTACATTTCTGATGTAATAAACTTTTATCTTATGACTCAGTTGGTATATGTGTGAAATAAAAAGTGTGACTTTTTTCTTTGTTCTTAGAAAACTCATTAAATTGTGTGATTCCATGAATAGAGGTATTTATTTTTGGTAAAAATCAGTTTTTAATTTAAAACGAAGTTGGCATTTTCAGTATCTACCTGAAAAAAGGAACAATGACTCAATTAGAATGCCAAATAAGTGAGATTTTTTTTAAATAGAATTCTTGTTTTAGAAATAAAATATATGGTATTTTTCACAGGAGGTTGTGCAAGAGATTCTATAGATTGAATATTTCCATTTGGGGAGAAAACATGTACTTTCACTTCCTGCATTTGGTAGCAAAAGAAAGCATTGACTCACATATGATTCTAATATTACCTTTGATTATGTGATTCTATGTTCAGAAACTGTGATGTGGTCATCACATATAGGAATAAATACAACACTTTGGGAAATGAGTGATAAAATTTTGAAAAATATAGGTAAAGACAGTAGACATGAAGGTGTGAAGTGTTTCATTGTTTGGAATGAATGAATACTTTAAAAGTTACTTTTTAAAACAATTTAAATTGATCTATTATCTTCTTTGTATCTCTCTTAAATACTTTTATTCTATTAATCACTCCATTAACCATTCCTTTGCCCCTCTTCTTCTTCAAACACATATGCACCATTTCTGGAATTAGGAAAACTTTGTTGGACAAATTATGTATTGTTCATGACTATCCATGAAAAGGGAACAACTGGTAATTTCTAGTGAGGGGACATATGAAATAAAGTAGATAGGTAAAATTTATAACAGGTAAGAGAGTGACAAATGCTAAGAAGCCTTAGGGTAGTAAAAGAGAATAGGGTATACATGCATGTATGTTGACCTTTTTAACAGAATATTCAGGGAAGGCACCAGCGAGTAGACAAGTAAGCAGATGACAGAAGAGAGGAGGATGTCCACGAACATATCTGCTGAAATACTCATCAAGAAAAAGGAATTGCAGATGTCCTAGGGAGTGTTTCTGTTCATAGGTAGGAGCAGGCCTGGTATGTATGAAGTCCATCAATGAGACTAGAAAGAGTAAGGGAACAAGGAGAGGAGATGAGGTCAGAAAGGTCACAGCAGCACTGCCATCTAGGCCCTTGTGAATGGATTAAGGACTTTGATATTTCCCCTATGTGAAATGACAGTTTTGGAGAAATATTTAAGCAGAGAAGTGGCATGATTTAATGTCTGGTTTCTGTATTCAGAATAATCTGCACAAGGCTTAGGAGGGACACCAGTAAGAAAGAAATCCTGCCCCAGGTAACTGTGGCTTGGATGAGTGGGATAACAGTAGAAGACGTAAGAAGAAATCAGATTTTAGATATTTTTTGACCATAGAACAGATATAATTTGCTGGTGAATCTCATGTGGGGTATAACAGAAAAAGTTAATTCAAGTATTCCTTTACTGCTTTTGCCTAAGAAATGGGAAAAAATGAGATGCTATTAATTGAGGGAGGGAAGACAAAGGAGCAGGATTGAGAGGTGGGCTAGGTATATTAAGTAGAAGTTCAGTTTTGTAAAATTTGAGGTTGGGAGCCTAACATTAGACATCCAAATGGAGAGGTTAAATAGGTAGTTGGATTTTTGAGTCTGCAGTAAGGATCCTCAGTAAATGAATGATATTTCCATATGCCACCTTTCTTTTTATCTGTTTTGCCTTTATTTTGGTAAAGCACTGAAGATCAGGATGGGGTTTGGGTCTGAGCTTAAATGTAGCAAGATGCAAACATAGTCGTGAAAGACCCATTTAATCTGTAGACATTGGTTACTTATACATTCTCAACAATGTTTAAGGATTTATCTTTATTTCCTATTTTATTGAAAGACTACAATATTGATTATTTTTAAATAAATATAGCACAATAATATATCTTTCTGGTATTTCTTTCATAGTTTCAATAGCGAGTACCTATGGCTTGGAAAAAAAATGATGACTAAGGAAGCCACCTGATCTTGATTTTATTTTGGAACCTTGGCCAAAAATGCAACAGTACATATTCACTATTGGCAAATTCACCACAAAATTATCTTGAACTTTGGGTCACAGTCTGGTCAGTATTATTTTCTCCTGAACATCTCTCTCTCTTTCTCAAGGGCAACTGTAGTAGGAACAGGATTTAGACTTGTAATCCTGCTCATGTTCTGATGCAATTAACTGGGGACACTGTGGTTAGTAGGATTCCCTCCTCAGAAGACTCCTCCTCCCTCTTTTTCCCTATAGTGTCCTATACCTAAGGCACCTCAACCTAGGAGAGTCACAAAGCAAGATACATGACGCAATCACCCAGATTATTCATGCCCTAGGAATGATTCTTGCCTAAGTTTGGCCTGCATTTGGCACCAGAAGCATCATCATTTTCTCCTCGATGAAATGTTCTTATTAATTGACACAAGTAATCTCCATGGGGGAAAAATTGTTGGGTTGGCATTATTTTGAATAATTATTTTACTCCAATCTCCAATCTGTCAGTTCTATAAAAATTACAAGACAAATAAATATTATGCAAATAAATACTCTAGGGGGATATTTAGATAGCATACACTTTAATTTCTTATTGGAAGAATGGGAAAGTCGACAAGGTATTACCTATGGTTGAAGGTATGGAAGCACATGCACACAAAAATACATTTTTTTTCCACCCCAGCTTACGTGACAGGCTTTGCAATGAATATCTGTCATTTGTTGTGGCTAGGTTTCAAAGATTTAATCTCACTAGTTTAAAACCTAGTCAGAAATACTGCAGGAATGACCTTTTCAAGGTGTAGTTTGCTAATTGAGAATACTGGCAGTTTTCAATTCTTCAGTTCTGTAGGGATATTTGTTGTTCTCCTGCAAGGATAGTTCTGCTGACAATATTCCTATTTGCGAGTGCAAGGACAGTAGACCTTTGACATTGAGGAGAGAGTCTGAGCAGTTCTTTTGAAATGCAAAACTAGGAGGTCCCCTGACTCCCTGCCTAGCTACCTGATTTTACCTTTGTGGGGGAAGGAGAACAGCATATGCAATTCAAAATCACACTTTACATATATTGTCTTCTTTAATCTTATCTACTCTGATGATGTAGAAAATATATTTTGTTACAAATAACTACATATCATGGGTATCACTGTCCCTTACTAAAATGCAAAGCCTCAGCCGTTAAGAATATGCGTGGTTCACCATTTGTATAACGTCTATACGGTTTACTATGCCCAAGGCAGGCACCTGGATTACGGGGTTTTACTTGCTTGCATATTTTTCATCATTTTCTTTTCTTTGAGGCATTGTGTCTTCAGTCACTTTAAAAAGAGATCCAATGTCGCTCAGGATCCTTCTATTCCTTTTGTTTGCTGACCTGTTTGTTTGAAATGACACATTTTGTCAACAATTTCTATAGTGAGATTTGAGTTCTGAAATCTTTTTTGATCTCATTGTTGAATTTTCTGCAAGTCCTATTGTAATATACAGCAGGATGAAGATGGCGTTCTTAAGCCACATATGTATTCTGTAACTATTCAGGAAATGAGTTGGTCTTTGACTGTTCAAGAAGCTATACATAGTTGCCTGAGATACATCTCAGGCATGTATCAGAGCTTTTTAATTCTGTAACTTAAAAATTCCAATTTCTGAAGACTGCTAATTAAGATATACTGATGTTCTTTTTTCAGCAAGTATACAAAGTTATTTTTGAGTTCGGTGCTATTTGAGGTGGGTTATACCAGCCCTCCAGTTTCTCTACTGCCAGAGAACATTTTGGTTTGTCACTGATAGCTGAAATTACTGAATGACAACTGCAGATCAGGTTGAAAAAATACACTGTGTTAGCCAATGTCAAAAAAAAATAAAACACAAGTAAGTCTCAAATAGATATTATAATTATATCACCTTTTTTGCTTATCACCTAGTAGTTTCATTCATTCTGTCATCATGGATTTCTTATGCCACTCACACCAGAACATTTCTGCAAATTATTTTATGAAAATACTTTCAGGGTACCTGAGTACTGCAGTCAGTTGAATGCCCGACTCTTGGTTTCAACCCAGATCATGATTTCATGAGTCCTAGTTGATCAAGCCCCACATCGGACACCACACTGAGTGTGGAGTCTGCTTGAGATTCTCTCTTTCTACTCCACTAGGTTGCTCTCTCTCTCAAATAAATAAATAAATCTTTAAAAAAAGGAGAGGGGGAATACTTTCCAGGAAGTTTGCAACTTCATGTAAATAGAAAAGAATTTGACACTGAGTAATGCCCAACTACTTTATTAATGTTTGTGATGTTTTAAATGTCCAATATGGCAAAATAAAGAATTGTCAATCTTTCTAAATGTTTTTGCTTGCTTCTCCTGCATTAGGATGCCTGACACGGTATAGGAGTATCAAGAAAGTCTACACCAGTGTATTGTTAGAAATGTTGGGATGAATCAGGAACAAAGATGTACCATGCTTCAGTGGCACCATAGCTTGACATATTAAGTATTACCTAATGACATGAAAAACCACATCAAAGAACATAAAAAGCTAGCACAATATTTTTCTTTACAACTTGAAGAATGCACAAAATTGCTAGTATGACTTACTATATGTATACTTTGAACATGATAGTAATACAAAGTAAGATGTTTTTGTTTGAGATGCATTGCTTAGATACACAATTAGTTCTGAACTATATAAAACTATTGAGAATTTTGTTGTCAACAAGTAAGTTTTGTATAAAAGTGTGTTCTGATGGTGCAGCTGCAATGGTAGTACAACATTCTGAGTAATTACCCAAATTAAGGATCTTCCTTCAGAATGCAAATCAACTCACTGCTTTCTTCACAGAGAAAGTTTTATGATGGAAAACAAATAATAAGTCAATTGATATAACTGCTGTACTTAGTGCTGTAGTAAAATTTGTGAATTATATAAAGACCATTATATGAGAGTCTGTTCTCTGTAGTATGTGATAATATGAATGATGATTATTAAGAATTTCTAAGCATGATGGTTACTGAGTGGAAATTTCATGCCAGTCATGTTTAAACTATGTAAAAATCTCTTAGTGTTTCTACAAGATAAGAAAACAGTTTGGTCCCAGCTTTTAATATGAATTAATAGCAGACATACTTATTTTTTTTAATTTTGTTTTTGTTTCTAATAACCTTAAAACTTTTCCAGAAGAAAGTCATGTCATATTGTTTACATATTATTGTAATTTTGTGCATTTACTTCTTCAGAGAAGTAATAGTCTGATAGTGGCTGGCCACCTGCTATCCATTCCTTAGGCTCATAGATGAGGAACAAAAGTAACAATGATGTTTTTATAGTAAGGTGTGTTTAGACATTTTAATAGTAGTGTCTTGTCCTACCAGTGAGTGTCTTGTTGGATGTCACAGGCATTCTGTGAACCCAACTATTCTTTATCCTAGCATCTTTTACAAATGTCTAGGCTGCTTAAAGTAGCTGGAGTGGATTCTGTTGTTTATAACTAAGAACCCTGACTCTGGCAACCATGAAACAAGTTCCCTCTCCTGTTCCCTTTCCCTCTCCCCTTCCTTTTATAGATTCTATGTGGGGTGATAATATCATCTTAAGTTTCATGATGCTCTTCTCTAAGTGCTATCATTTTGTCCCAGTTATCAATGGGCTTTCTTCTCTTAGCACAAATTGTATCTGTAATAACATATGTTACTCCTTCAGTAACTGCTGCACCATCAGGATTGGACAAGCATCTTAATGTATATCATATGACCATTTCTTTATGCTACACTACTCATATTACAAAACTTCTTTTGGCTAGGTTTACATAGATTTTTAGTTCTACAAGGCAGTGCTTTTCAAATACCTCTTTGAGAGACTATATAAGTTTATTTTTTCTAGTCAGTTGTGACATTTTGGAAAATTTAATAATGAATTATTTAAAAAAATTAAAAGCACAGACATTCATAACAGAGCCTCATGTATCTTATTAGATTTGATAAGAATATAATTACATTTCAATAAATATAATTAAAACAAATAGGGTCAAAAACATAATTAAAAACTGTATACATTGTTTATTGAAATTGTACATATGAGTAATCTAGATATCTCTTATTATATTTGCATTATTATGTATTACAGAATATTAACTAAACAAGTTATGAATAAAATAAAGATTCTATATATCAAGTGCCCATTCACACACTGAATAAACACCACATATATTGTCATTTTAACTTGACTGTGACAAATGAGCTTGCTTCTTGCTTATTACTTTATATATTTCTAGGTAGATCTGGATAATGAGTGAAATTTTTCCTCTGATAACCTATGGCATGAATTTATTAATCTGATACTATAAATGAATATATCATAAGAAAAGATGAAATTTAAGTTATGGAATTTTTTTTCTTTTCAAAAGGTCAGTAGATATTCTATAGTTCTACTGATCTAGGCTGGAATCAGTTAGTCTTGGTGCCAGACTAATTTAGTTTCAGGTCTTCCCCCCATACTTTCATGTTCTTCTTGGACTGGCAGCTCACTGTGGCATACTCTTCTTATAGTTTGTCATAGGAGCACAACAGTGCAATGTAAATGATATACAGTCTAAGCCTCTACTCTACCAAGTTCCGTGGGCAATTTCAATAAAGCATGGAAATATATTTCATTTACTCTAGAGAAAGAATTGCAAAGCCACATTTAAAAAGTATAATGCCAGGAGTGACTGAGAACAATTCTTCAAACTACTACATCTACTTTCATTAATATCCATTTACTCTGGGGTTATTGCTGAGACATGATTATTGCTTAAGCCAGCACAAATCAGAATAAAAGGGTAATGATTCTTAGTCAGAGTCATAGTTATGGTGGCAGAACTTCATATTGTAACCTTCCTTCCTCTGGTATTCATGGTGAAATTTAATAGAAAGTTTCCATATTATATTTCTATTTTAATATATTCTATATAATGGGAAGATAATATGCACAAAGACAGTAGAATGTACATTAGAATAGAATATAGATAGAAATCAAGGTGAAGTCAAAGTAGCATGTGCAATAAAACCTTGGAGAAATGTGACCATTCTTTTCTAAGATAGACCACACAGCCATCACTAGTTTTAGAAAGAATTATCCTGATCTTAAAAAATCTCACAGAGAAAGGAAACATATAATATCACATTATATCTTAAAAGACCACCTTATTGTAATCCCATTAGAAAAATGCCTAACAACTTCAAAGCCACTAATACCAAGGGCTGTAGTATAACTATTACATTTTAATTTATAGCACCTAAATCTTTAATATAGCAACATGAATTTCCTGAATTTGATGATTTTGACGGTATTATAGTTATATAGGATAATGTCCTCGTTTGTGGAAAATATGCAATAATGTATTTGGGTATAGGGGTCATTATGTTAGTAATTTATTCTCAATAGATTCAGGAGGAAAATAGTTCTTTGAACAATTCTTTCAACCTTTGCATAAGGTTGATAATTGTGTCAAAAAAATTTAAAAAGCTGCACACGTAACAAAAATGTGATATATTTATGAATAAATATAGCAAAAGGCATTAAGGCTTTTATGTAGAAATGGTAAATATTTACTAGAAGTCATTTAAAAGCTAAATAGATATACCATGTTCATGGAGAGAACCTTGCAATATTTAAAGCTATCAATTATCCTGAAATCAATTAACTTATCAAATAGACTGCAATATAATTAGTAACAGTTTTTCGTGGAACTTGGCAAGGTGATCCAAAACATCACATAGAAGAGCAAAGGGCTGAGAATAGCAAAAATTCTCTTTATGAAAAAAAAATCCGGGTAATTTTCTTATGATGTAAGAAGGCTTATTATAATGCTTTGAATAGAGATTTCAGAAATAGACTTTGCACATATGGAAACTTGGTTTAAAGCAGATTTGTCACGCAGATCAGTGGGGAAAGGATACATTTTTCAAAATAGTAATATGATAGCTGGTTATACAATTAGATTCATTTTTCTCACTGGAAATTTTTAGTGTCTTCAATTCCCTCATTGCTCTGAAAATCATGAGGATGTCCTTTAGTGTGGATTATTTTTATTCATCGTGCAGGAAGTATGGTAAGCCATTTAAATATGAAACTAATGTAATTCATTCAGTCTATCTAGACAATTTTCTTGAATTAAGTCTTTGGTAATTTCCTACACTATTTTTTTTTTCTTCAGGCACTCCTATTATTTAGATATTGGTCCTTTCGTACAGATCATCTAATTTTGCTTTATTATCATCTATTTTAAGCTTATTTTTCTTTTTATTATACTTACAGGGAGATTTCCACAACATTTCCCCACCCTGTATTGAATTTTAATTTCTTCTATATTTTTAAATTCTGAGGCCTAATTTTGTTCTTTAAATATTCCTTTTCATAGCCTGCAGTTCTTTCCTATGTGTGATTTTTTTTCTTCTCTCTGCGAAGATTAATTATAACTCCTTTTTGCATGTTGCTCTCCCTGCATTGTTTTCACTTATTTTAAAATCCTCTTGGAAATTTGTTTGTTTTCTATATGTCCTGATAGAAAATGTCCTCTATTTGATATTTGGATGCTCCATATAATTAAGGAGAGCTCTCAAAAGCTGATTGGAAGCTCAATGAATTGATGAGATCAGTTCCCTGGTGGATTTCACACTAGGTGAACTAATCAAGGGACTTCATTTGGGGACCCAAACTGTCAGAAACTATATATGTATGTTTGTAAGTGTATATGTTTATATGCATATGTATGTTTATATATATAGATAGATAGATATACATATTTTTCCCTCCGAGAAGGATCTTCCATCTCTGGCTGTAGGTTGTAAATTTCTCTGTCATTATCCTGGACCCCAAGTAGGACAATAATAAAAGTAGCTAACAAAGGGGTGCCTGGGTGGCACAGTCAGTTAAACATCTGACTCTTGGTTTCTGTTTGGTTGTGAGCTCAGGGTCATAAGATTGAGCCAGGTGTTGAGCTCTGCCCTCAGTGCAGAGTTTGCTGGACATTCTCTCTCCCTCCCTCTCTGCCCCACCCACCCATGCTCTCTCTCTCTCCCTAAAATAAATAAATACATTTTTTAAAAATGTAGTTAACACATATATAGTGCTTATTTTTTATCAAGCACTGGAAAACAAACTCTTTACAAACATTCACCCATTTAATCTTTACGTCAGTCTAATTACTATGATTATACCCATTTTTCAGAAGAAGTTGATGCTCAAAGAAAACTAACTTATGGAAGGTCATAAAGCTTGTTGAAATAGAAAGCTGGGATTTCAACTCAAGATAGTAGGCTCCTAAATGGAATATACTTGATTATATATCTAGCCATGCATTTATTCCCCCAACCCTGCTTTCTTTTTGATGGAATTACCCTCTTCTGTGCCTGTGATCTTCTAATTGAAAGTACTCTACAGGTGATAGAGTTAACTCTACAGGTGATAGACCTTCAGTGATTTTCTAATGCAAGAAAAGGTCATTGTCAATCTGAGTCAGGTGGGTGAAGATCAAAACGTTCGAACTCTTAGCAGATTTTCAAATTATCCTCCTGTTTTTAGCTCCATCTAACCACATTTTCAGAGGTCTGTAGTTCAGCAATTTCTTGCACATTTCTAGGATAATGCAATGCAAAGCAGGTGGTTCTCTGTCTTCCTCTGTGGTTATTTAAATTTCAGCTTTCTCTGGTCTTCTAAATTTGTTACCACTATCCATCTGTTTTACATTCCCATATTTTTTCTTTTTGACTTTAATTGTCCTTATATGATATTTCTTTTTAAAAAAATTCACTTTACACTTGTTTCCATGAGAATTGAAGAGGAAACTGAGGTGAATATGTGTGTTTTATTCACTCATGTTTAATAAGAACCCACTTTTATCTGTTTTTCTTGATGCAAATTACTTGCAAGTCACTTCTTATTTGTAGATGGTAGATTCCAAACTGAGAATTATGTGCTGGATCAAGAAAGTTCCTTTTCATCATCTAAAATTTCCTGATCTCAGTTTGTTGAGGAGCACAGCAAATCAGAAGCCAGATCCTAGAGATTGGCGGGAAATACTAAATCTGCCACATCAGTCAGGGCTTTCTATTATGCAGGGGATGCAAGTCCTGAATATAAGTTGAAAGACAGAGGAAGTAAGGATGACTCTTCCAGGCTCTACTCAAAAAATCTAGAAGCTTTAGGCAGAGAAACATTGGTGTAGTAGCTATATAAAGTCCCTCCATCTTTAAGCTCCTACCACCTTAAAGCTACATATATTAAATCTGTTTGAAAACCAGACAAAATAACTGTTACAAAGAGGAAACTAGCAAGAAATTCAACTGTGTAGTGGTTCTTAGCTTCTGCTTTACATGAAAATGACCTGTGGAGTTTTTTTTTTAAAGCCCCATTTCAAAGGCTTCCCACAAACCCAATTATATCTGAAACTCTAGGGGTGGAGTCCAAGTAATAGTATTTTTTAAGTCTCCTCAAGGGATTTCAATATGCAGCCTTGTTTATTGGTCTTATGCATGGTTTGAACAAACCTGGATCTAACAGTAAATCTGTTAAAGACACTTAGTTGGTCTTTCTCTGTGGCCATCCCTGGATCTTTTTGTATGAGGCTAACTCAATAATAGAGCAAAGCTGAAGATAATTGATCTGCAGTTTAGTGTTTGGCTATTCCCCCCTTGTTGGTATTCCTTTCAAATCTCACTCCAAGCATTCCTTCTTTGCTGCCAAGTTATTTTTCTAAGACCTCTTAAACTCCTAATATAGACTTATGAAAAGTATATACATGTATTTTTTTTTCTTTCTGGCAAACTTTATAACAACTGGAGACAACTCTCACTGCAAGGTGACTTGGAAGGCTGAATATAAATAACTAGATCCCGAGTTGCATTAATTGGTAGAGATGGAAAGTGGGAAAGTGAATTTCAGTCCTGTTAGATTTTGTTATAAAGCAACCTCTCTCCCCAACACCCATCTTAATTTAATTACCACTTTATCCATTACTGGCTGAATTTGTGACAATGGCAGCTTTATGTGTCTCTCTTAATAGGAACTGAGCCGAGCTTCCACTTGAAGTGTCAGGGTCAGAGGAGCAGTGGTTGAAGTGCCTCAGTACATCACTTGAGGGGAAGAGCTTTCCAGTTAATATACTTAGGGGAAGTATGAACTGCTCCACTCCCTCCCCTCACCCCATCTGAAACAGCATCCTGCTGGCTCTTCACTGTGTTGGGAAATACTAAGGCTCATTTAAGGAAACGGTAGGACATATAAGGAGAGAAGAAGGGCGTGGAGTCTTAAAATTTTTGAAAAGGAGGACAAATGTTAAGTTTCTTGAAATACTCGAGACATCAATTCCGTCAAGAAGTGGAAAGAGTTGTTAAGGGAAGAAGTACAATGGAAAGGATAATGCCTCCTCTGAGATAAATGGAAACACCACAGTGCAGGCACATGTTTGTTTATGCTTTTTTTAGGGGGAAGAGGACTGAGTGAGGAATATGAATGCCAAGTGCTTTTCCTCATTTGTATCCCCTATTATTACAGCAGATTTACAGGAGGTTGATCTCTGGCCAGTAGGGAATATGAAAGCAGTTTCAACAGGGAAGATTCAACAGATAAAAGGCCATGTAGGATCTTATTTATGGTTCATTTCAATCCCAACTTGTGATCCTAAAGTTCTTCCATAAGATAGCTAGTGATAATTATAATAACTTTGTAATGCTTTGTTTTTTTAATTAAAATGAGAATTTTTTATTTCAGCTTTAAATAAAATTCCTGAAATTAATTGACCATAAATATAAACATTGTATGAACAAATCACAGAACCCTAAGAGATTCCCATTGGCCAGCCCAGGATAGAAGCGGGGTGAGCAGTCAGGGGGGTAGGAGGAGATGAATGATGATGGCAACTCAAGTTCAGGAAGCTAAAAGCCAAGATAATATGCTTGCAGAAATTTTGCCAACTGCATTCCCAAACCACTTTATTAAATAACTGATGTCATTATGAAATAATTTTGATTATGACAGTCAAAAAGATTTGACAAATTAAAAATGTGTATGAGAGGTTCCTGGGGTGCTCAGTTGGTTGAACATCTGACTCTTGATCTCAGGTCAAGTCTTGATCTCAGGGTCATGAATTCAAACCCCATGTTGGGCTCCATGCTGGGTGTGGAGCCTACTAAAAAAAGGAAAGAAAAAAAGAAAAAGGAAAGAAAGAAAGAAAGAAAGAAAGAAAGAAAGAAAGAAAGAAAGAAAGAAAGAAGAAAAAAACAGTGTGTAGAAAATAGTATCAAAATATATATACAGTTTATTTTAGAGTAGTGGATGATTCCATTTTTCAAACCCATATATAAGTAGCTTTGGAAAATAATATGTAAAAAGGGAAGTAGGAAAATTAGCATAATGTATGCCACAACATAGACATTTTTATTGGTCAGAATTTTGAAGCTGCAATTGACAGAAAGCTCAAAAATGTTAGGGGACAAAAAGGAACAAGATATGTGTTTCCTTATATAATTTAAAACTTTTTTGGTGTGCCTGGGTAACTCAGTCAGTTAATTATCTGCCTTCAGTTCAGGTCATGATCCCAGAATCCTGGAATCCAGCCCCATGTTGGGCTTTCTGTTCAGCAGAGAACCTGCTTCTCCCTCTCTCTCTGCTTGTTGCTCCCCCTGCTCATGTTCTCTCTCTCTGTCAAGTAAATAAAAAAATCTGTAAAATAAATAAAACTTTTTTGTTGATCCATAGGCAATTTGAAATTAAACACTTTGACCCAAGATAAGTAGAATATGAGGTAGGATCATGTGCCCAGCACTGGAAGAAGGAGGTAGGGTCAAAGCCTTTTGGATCATTGTGTTGAAGTAAGAAAAGGGTTGATTTTCCTAAAGGAAAATCAAGATGTTATCACCCAATCGGGAGGGGATAGATAATGGGCAAAGAAAAACAGATCATGTTACAGCTAGTGATTAAGTCATACTAATTGAATGACTGGCCATGTTATAAATGGAATAAAAAGAAAATGAGGAGAGCAAGTATGTGAGCACATGTAAAGGACTGAGGTAAAATGTTTGGCAGCGCTTCAGAAGCATACAGAGGCCCCTTTATTTTTGTCTTTCGGTTAAAAGGTTTCCTTTCTTCCATTGAGGCACACGCCATGTTACACTAGAGGAAGCAATGTATAGTAATTTCTGACGTTTTCTTACATGAAAACGTCCTCTTCCCTAGGAGCCACTCCTGCTTAGGACTGGAACTATCAAAATCAATAGTTTCTTAATCCAGTCAGGGCCTCGTTTGTTTGTGTGTTCTGGCTTCTCCTCTTTCTCTCCTTTTCTTTCTCCCTTCTCCCTGAAAAGGAGATCCTCAGATCCATACCACACACACTTTTTCTTTCTTTCTTTCTTTTATTTTTTTAGTGGAGTAGGGCTTAGGGGAAAGAGAAGAGACAAGGACCTAACTCTTTGGCAAGAGCACACGACACTGCTATGATGTTCTCTGTAGGTCCTTGGATGATTAGGGGAACAGCAAGTCATCCAGGTCAAACCAACCTGGGTTGTCATTCTTGACTACGTCTCAGAATGAACAGTTAGCACTTTACTTGGCACCTGATCCTTACCAAAGCAAGGATCATTTCCCTTCCTTTCTGGATTACACAATTATCCATCAATCTTAGACTTCTAGTTTATCAACTAAGCAAACTCTCTGGCCGAATAATTATTATAGGAAATAATGAGGTAAACAGTGTTTCCTGTTTAATGTTTTGAGAAAGCATATGATTCAGTTTAATTTTCTCTTCATCGTAAACACTATTTTTAAAAATAAAAGCACCTATTCAGTTGAAGAATTGCTAATTCCTGAAGGAGCAACACTTTATCTAGAACTTGTTTCAAAAAGACCTAAGCTGTTCTTAATTTCTCCATGCTATTTTGATCTAGAAATTGAGCTAGAAATTCCATAGGTGTGATCTGAACCTTACTCTGACAAAACTCAGGTTTCTTTAGCGACACAAAGTATTTGCGTAGTTGAGAGAAAATGTTAATTTTAAGACAACAGTGCAAAGAACAAAGGAGTGTTTCAATGCTTTCAGTGTTCTCTGTGTAAAAACAGAACAATTAAAAAAATAATAGACACATCGCAGATCTAAATTGTACTCCTTTATTCTGTCAATAATTGTGACAGTCTCAAAAGTAATTACTGATGAAAGACTTTGTCACCTTTCTATTAAAATTCGTTTAATGACATGCATCTTAGCTTGGATCTGAATCATAGAGACTATTTTTTTTTGAGACTTTACTGTAAATTTTATGGGATGTGGAGGTGGGGTAGTCCAAAAAAGATGTACGTGTTCTTTATATAAGAGTGGCAATATCTTGCCCTTATTCATTATTAGTTTATTTCTAGAATATTTGCTTCTAGTTTGTTTCTATTTATTATTATCAATTTTAGATCATGGAATAATAATTTTAGATTACATAATCATTGTAACTTCTAATATAGTGTTACCTATAATAGACTAAAAAATTCTTTAATCTTTATCCATTAAACACTATTAAATTGAAATACAAAAACTTGTATTAACCATGCAAGGTGGGGAAAAAGACAATTCTTCAATGGGCTTTTTTTGCCTGTCCAAGAGAACCCAATTCTGATGCATTAGGATGTATTTCCTTACAATCAGCATCTATAGTCCAACTCCAAAGCAGCAATTGATGTAAATGAAAAATAACCATTACCCTATGACTCATTCACACTTTGCCCTTCTAATCAGAAACATCAGGAAAGATGCTAATTCATGTCAAAATATGACACTTTTTAGACATGCCAGATTTTTCTTGGCTCTTTGAATAATTGGGCTCTTTGTGGCTACAGTAAGTCAACCCTGCTCATTGTGTTCCTTGTTTGTGCAAGCTACTTTGTTAAATAAACAGTAAAATCTTACACAACACATAAAAAGGATTGTTTTTTAGGGAGCTGTTTAGCTTAAAAAATAATTGGCATATACACAAAAGATGATGCTAGCTACCCAGATTACCTTCCTAATTATCATGTAAATAATACACATAATAGGAAGAACTAGCACTGACGTACCAGTTTTATAATTTCTGTGCCTAGATTTACTCATCTGCCAATTGGTATCTTGATAAAACCTAAGGTTGTTGTGGGTATAAATTATACTTTGTGTCATATAAAGTTATTCATATCTATTTCTCTCTTTCCCTCTCTTTCCCTCTTCTTTAGAATACCACCTAGAATATAACTGTGATGAGGGAGCAGCAGGCAAGCTGAAGACAAGGCACAAGCTGACACCCCACAACCCCCTCTCCAAGTAGGAGGTGTGTGACATTCCTCAAGTACTCCTGGCTGCCCTAAAGTGAAGGGAAGGAAAAACAAATGGTTAACTTAGAGAGATCACAGTCCAGCAAGACATGAGTCTCCCCCAGTTTACCAATGTCTTAGTGATTTACAAGGAAAAAACATTCTTACCAATAGCCTAACTTCCAGAGACCCATAGACTCAATTTTCTGGAGCTTTAACATCACCCACCTATCCATAGTGATGTGGGTAGAAGGTAGGAGAGAATGTAAACACAATAAAATTTCCTTATAACCTGCAGCCCATGGACAAGGACGTGAGACGGGCAGAGTATAACATTCCTCCAGGAAGCCCCCAGCTGTCATCGTGTTAATGCTTTACTAGAGGGAAGAACAATGGCAAGGCCTCCAGGACCTTGTAGGTCCTCTTCAGCATTTTCTTTTGAGAACTTCCTTTTTTCCTAACCCCCACCTCCCAAGTACATAATCAGTCACCCCTCACACTGTCTGCCCATGGGTCCTATCCTCAAGCTTTGATAAAAGCACTCTTTTGCACCAAAAACATCTCAAGAATTCTTTCTTGGTGGTGGGCTCCGGATCTCACCTGTATTTCAAAACTGCATCAATAATTTCTACATAAATGTCTTTTATTTCTCTAAAAACACATCTTATTTTAAATTTTCTTGCGTTGCTTATAATTAGGAATGTTTCCACCACTGGACTTTAAACTGTCTGAATATACTTCACTGGATCAGAGTCAAATTTACATCACTGTGAATTTTCTAAGTACAAATAGTGAAGGTATAAGCTAAAGGAATGTTGACTCGGACTGCTAGATTCAGATCTGGACTGAGGCTAGTCAGAAGCAATTAGAAACTGAAGATGAAGTAGAGGATGAAAAACTGGCAGCTGTAGATGATCTTCCACTAGATATTAATTTATATCAAAATCACCTAATGTTTACTGTCTTGATAATTAATGTTTCATATATTTTGTGGAAATTTTTTGCTAGGTCAGATGGTAAATTCTTTGCCTGTTATTTTCTCTCGGGTGGGGAGATCCTTGTTTCTTAAGAGTTGGGTTGTCATAGCTTATTAAATGAGATTTATTCTGAAATATGACACTACAAGTATAATGTTGGGTACACAATCCATTTGTCAGATTATGTGTCAATTTGTCCAATTATATATCTTGGTAAAAAAGAGGATAGGGTTTTTTTTGTTTTTTTTTAAGATTTATATATTTATTTTAGAGAGAGTACATGTGCGTGTGTAGAGGGGCAGAGGAAGAGAGACAGAGAAAATCTTCCAGCAGACTTCCTGCTGAGCCAGAGCCCAGTGGGGCTTGATCCCAGGATCCTGAGATCATGAGCTGAGCCAAAATTAAGAGTTAGATGCTCAACTGACTGAGCCACCCAGGTGCCCCAAGGAGGATAGACTTTTATTGAACCTATGTGAATACCCATATTGCCATGAAAATGTAAGAAGATTCCAGAAAGCATTTAACTCTCAATTCTGAGGAATTATTGAGAACAGATTTTATTTAAAATGATTAATTTCTGTTTGGAAAAGTATAACCTATTATACTGAGAGTTAAAATTGCTTCTTCATTGTCTTAGTCCTTTCAGGCCACTATAACAAAATAGCATCGGCTGGGTGGCTTGTAAACAATAGAAATTTATTTCAAACAATGTAGCCTGGAAAGTCCAAAATAAGGGGACTGTATATTTGGTATCTAGGGAGGACTTGTCTGGTTCATAGAGAGCCTTCTACTCCTTGTCTCCTCACCTGGGGGAAGGGGCAAAGAAGCTCCCTGGGGGCTCTTTAGTAAGGGCATGAATCCCATTCATGAGGACTCCATACCATGAGCTAATTACTTCCTAAAGACCACCTCTAAATACTATCACATTAGGCACTGTGATTTATTGTATGAATTTGGGAGAAGGCACAAACATTCAGTCTATAATACCTATATATACATAAAATGAACATTAGAGTTATACCAATAATATTTCAGATAAATATTGTATGAATATTTTCTAATCATTGACAAATTAGAAGACCCTTCTAATCATCTATCATTGAAGCACCAATAATTTAAAGTATCTGATACAATTTTTTCTTTCTTTCTTTCTTCCTTTCTTTCTTTCTTTTTCTTTCTTCCTTTCTTCCTTCCTTCCTTCCTTCCTTTCGATATAGTCTTTTCAATAGGCATTTTGACCACGCTTTTTTGTGATGACAGAAAGTCTAACCTAAAGTTTATAGCAAGTCTTCAGGCAAGCAGAAACCTGTTTGGTTTGTTATTAAGTGATTTAGAGTAAGTAAGAATATCAGAAGAGAGAGTAAATTTTCTATTGGGTTTCAGTACATAGTATTTCAGGATTTTGATCAGTGTATCTCCTGGGGGTGGGTGAAAAAGGTATCATGGACAGTGAAGAAATTGAAAAAGCTCTAGTAACATAAAGAGAATAATTTCTGAAATCCTATTGTAATAATATTTTATTTGTATAGTATTTACTTAGGAAAGGCTGCCTGTTTCTTCTACTTTGATCATTATTCCCCCACAGATTTTATACTAGTGTCAAGCTAATTATGAATACAGAACATAGCAAACAACCTTCATTGTTCCTATCATCTCATTTTTTATAAGGTGAATTTACAAATATTTGTGTTTAGGGTGTCTTGGTGCCTCAGTCTTTTAAGCCATCTGCCTTCAGCTCAGGTCATGATCCCAGGGTTCTGGGATCAAGTCCCACATCTGGCTTCCTGATCAATGGGGAGTCTGCTTCTCCCTTTCCCTCTGACCCTTCCCGTGCTCATGCTCACTCTCTCTTTTCTCCTCTCTCTCTCTCACTCATGTGTGCATACACTTTTTCTCAAATAAAATCTTTAAAAAAACCCACAAATATTTGTGTTTGTCTAGAAGACCCATAGGAGTCTTCCTGAATATATATATATATTTTTTTTTTTCTAAATTTGGGGTCTGATGATAGTTGAGGCAAACTAAAAAATTAAAACAGATTTGATGACTCAAGATAGGACCATGGATGCTGAGAAACAATATCTGGTTATCTATTTAATCAAACTGATAACATGTTTAAGATAAACATAAAAGATAAAAACAGTTTTGTTCTTTTTTTTTTGTTTTAATTAACCAATTATATAATAAAATCAATTCTATGCAGAGAAGATTCTTCTGGTAAGGTATGGAATCTCTGCTATGAGGGAAGTTTACAAAGAAGATAAAGAATGATATTTTATTACCCCTTAAGAGTTTCTAAGACTTATTTATCAATTTTATAGAGAAAGAACCAAATCTTTCTTTTGCATGGATATGTACCTGACAGGGAAGTTTTCATGAATCTTCCTCACCTCCTTAAATTATCTGGAGAATAAGCCCATCAAAACTGATTAACTTTGCCAAAATTTAAAGCTATTCATAGCTTCCTTTCAGTCTCAGGTATTATAAACCAAGGCAAATAAAATTAATTCCTTCATGCCTTCTACTACTGTATACACACTAATGTTTTCTTCTTTTCTATATTTTTTTCTTCTTTGGGATCAAATTTATACTTCAAGACAAAACTATGTTTTTTTTCCTTGAAAACCAAAACCTCAATTTTGCACAACACACTGGTTTTCTCAATCATTATTACTCATAGTATAGTCTCAATAATCCATATTTATTATAACTTTTAACCAAAAGACTACCATGTATTGAACAGAGAAAACTAGGAGATTGTACTAAGACCTATCTGTTGTATATAGGCACAATTTGAGCAGATTATCACAGCTTATAAATACACACAACACCCTCCTAGCCTCTTATATCCCTTTCTCTTTTATTAAAGTGGCAAAATGAACAGGTTCATTACCATAACCCAAAGATATAGTGACTCCATATCACACGCAAATAAGGACAAACGACATAAAATTAAAATTATGCCCTGCAACGAGTGGTTCACTAATCTCACTTCAAAATTAGCTATGAATTCAGGGCGCCTGGGTGGCTCAGTGGGTTAATGCCTCTGCTTTCGGCTCAGGTCATGATCTCAGGGTCCTTGGATCGAGGCCCGCATCGGGCTCCCTGCTCAGCGGGGAGCCTGCTTCCCCCTCTCTCTCTCTGCCTGCCTCTCTGCCTCCTTGTGATCTCTCTCCCTCTGTGAAATAAATAAAATAAAAAAAAAATTAAAAAAAAATTAGCTATGAATTCAGATTGTCCATTAACTCATTTCAATATTAGTTGAGGGATTTTAGTTGTCTAAAGATCTAAGAGGTTGTTCGGTATGATGTACTATAAACCATATTTATACTTTGCATAAAATCCTTGTCAGAATTATGATTCAATTTAATTAAACCAATATTTACATTTTTATGATCTCTAACGTTATACATGTTTAAGCCAGTATGAGAAGTTTGGAATTTCAGATTAGTTTATCTCTTTGTGAAAAAACAAATCCAAATTTTATAAAAAATAAAAGCCTTTTAACGTTTATAAAAATACATAATTCGTAATCTCATAAAGTGTTTATATTTTACTTCATATTGAAACTCAACTCATACACATATAGCTATCATTTATTTTTTAAATACAAAATTATAGAAGTTGTATAATTTGCAAAATTCACCTCATTTATGTGTTTTGAATTCTTTAAACAGTTTTAACATAGAAACGTCTATAATAAAGATTTCTCTTCGTACTTTTAAGGTATTATAGATTAATTTTTTTCTGTGACATTTAGAAACATTTTATATTATATAATAAATATTTATACTATATAAATATTTATATAATATGTATAAAGGAATCAGAAGATAATTTAATTTAAGAAATGGTAAAATCTAATTTGTATCCTCTGAAGTAGGAAAATATTTCAGATTTAAAATGAAAAGCAAAAACTTTCTTTATTTACAAAGAAAGAGACTCACAGACAAATTATACCTTCAGTCTTACAACCCAAACCACAAGTCAAAAGTAGACACAAAATTTTAAAAATAATATGTTATCTGTTCAGATTTCAAAGAGTTGTTCTTCTTCTTAGTAGGTATCTAATTCTTAATTGAGATAAACTCACAAATAGGCCAAGTTAAAAAATATTTAAAAAAACTAACAAATAGAATAACACATTATATATTATTTTTTCTCTCAATCAACAAGAAATAGATCTTTATAAACTGTTTGATAGAGATTATCGTAAAATTTAGACCATAAACCAAATACTCAATTTTTATTACAACCAAAGAAAAATAACTTCTCGTCTGTGCACAAACTAGGAATAAAAACAAAATCATAAAATCAGTAGAAAGTAAAGAAAAATAAACAGCATCAGTTCCAAAGTCATCTGAGTGTCACTTACTGAAACCAAGAAAAGATATCCTGGACTTAAGCGTTCTGTGGGAACACATTTCTGGGTCATCACTACTTACTTGGTTCTAACAGTGGTGCCAATTCGACATCTCAGTAGATGTTATCTTTTTTTTTTTTTTTTTGCTATTCACATAAACTTCTTATTCCTCTGTGCCTCAGTAATATCAAGATTTAACGTCTAGCTTTTCCTTATTTTGATAGCACATCAAAAAATAGTGGAATATAAGTAATTGTGAACTATTTCCAGTTTATAAGCCATTAAGAAAATTGAAATGGGTGCCTAGGTGGTTCAGTCAGTTGTGTCTGCCTTTGGCTCAGAGCCCTGCATAGAGCTCCTTCTCCCTCTCCCCCCTACTCATACTCATTCTCTCTCTCCCTCAAATAAATAAAATCTTTTAAAGAAAAGAAAATAGAAACAGATGATATCCTCATTTAAGGAGGACTCACAGAAAAATGAATGAGTTTCACCTCTGTACCATTCACTTTATATGTGTTATGCCATTTAATTCATACACTAGTCTAATGAGGTAAGATTCCTATTTACTAATGAGGACCCTGAGACCAAAGTTTCCTTAGACAGAGATGGTATATCAATTGTGGTTTGTTTAACCCAGAGCCAAGGTGTATTTTCCATGGCCATACTGCTTACTAATCCTTCCATGGACTTTACTGAAAAAAAATCTTAAAGTAATACAGTGAAGAGTTATCTTTATTTTAGATTCCCTATGCATCAATCATTGTTTTTCACAAAGGCCCAAGCTTACTTTTGTGCACTCATTTGAGTTTCAACTTCTGTTCTAACCATATATCACTTGAACAGTTATTTACTCCATGGTTTTCTTTATATGAGCTTACTTTTAATTTAAATTTATTTAAAGAAGAAACTTAATATCACATTGTATATGTAAACCCACTGTATTTACCAGAAACAGAGTAAAAAAAGAGAAATAAGTATGAAATGATGGGAGTTAACACAGCCGCTGGAAGGCTCTCAGGCACTATCAACTGTGGATCATGAAGGGCGGGGATGGTTGTGGTTATACAGGACTGGGAAGCCCTGAGGCTTCTTGGGGTTAGAGGAGGGGTCTTGAGCAATTTTCCGAGGGATCACATTCATGGTTTGATGTTATTACATCATTTACTTTTCCACCATCAGTCACAGAGATTCATGGCATTGTGGAAGAGATTCAGCCCATTATATAATTTTTTCTCATTTTAAACATGAAAAAAAATTATAGAAACAAGGATCCATATGTTACTGGAGCTAGAGCTTTAGAATTCTAAGCGTAAATATCAGAAGAAATTAGTTTCTGGTGTGTACTTACTTTTGGTTTTCCTGGTATAACAACTTGAACTGAATATTGATGTATATAACACACAGTGACCGTGTAACCTAATATCTTTAAATGAAAATTTCTATACGCTGTACCTCCAATACAAATCTGGTCAAATGGCTGCTTCTTGGGTTTCTTGGCTTCAAACTTATAATTCCAAAAAGTAATCTCTATTAATTTGGGGAACTTTGGGTCAATCAGGTCGATAAGGTTTTCTTTTAAAATACTTTGAGCTGCACAAAACTAACTGTATCCCAAAGGTGTGTGTAGGCTCTTACTGTAAAAAGACATGACCTTCATAGAATTCAGAATTATTTTTTATATGTTCATGATATTTTAAATCAGCAGTTATTTCTAGTTGTACTTCTTCCTCATTTATCTGATAAAGAGACAGATTTGGTGGGACCAGGATCTGGGAAGTATAATGGCATTAGTTGAATGACTTTAAAAGGGGAGTGAAGGGAAATTTGTAAGGTTCATTAAATGTAGAATCATCCATTTCAATAAGATTACTAGGAATCGGAATGGCAGAGTTAAGAGAAGTCACACAAGGATGAACTAGAATATCCTGAAGTGGAGATCCACTGGTGGTAGCAAAAGGTTTAGAGTAAAATTTGCTAAAAGTTAAAATCATGACTTACAGGTACAATAAAAAATAACTGATGTCATAGATTTTATTTAACTCATAAATTAATAAGAGAAGCAGGGAGATGTTAAAACTTAGCCGCAAGCACTTGAGTAACTAGGATATTTATAGTGAATTTTAAAAAAAGTAATGTTAGAACATTACTGGTTTATATATAAAACTGATTAATATCTCACAGCAATAAAAGGTGATCTTGTGGTTATCCATTTTACTGAACAAAAATAATTGACATTTCTTCTTGATAAAAAGAAATCTATAGTTAACCTGCAACTTCACTATCTGAGACTTTTAGTCAATTAGAAATAAACTAAGGGCATTTCCCTTGGTATTCCTCTGGGGGCCTTCAGTTCATCCTGCCCACTTCTTGGACTTATTTATATACTTTGGTTATATTTTCACAAGGGTATAACAACAGAACAGCGATCTTTGCTACAGTGTAAAGCTTTCCTGCCCATTATTCTTACTCAGTCATTACCCCTGAAGCTTAAAATAGAGGTTGGGATGATCAAAGATGAAAGAGAAAATCTCTTTATTAAAAGGGATCCAAATAAATATGGTAGGTGCTTCACACCATCAAAGGGCTAAGTACAGAAACCCAAAAAACATTGTTATTAGACCTTATAGCACTATGTTGTGGGCAAAGTAAGAGCGAAATCACCATACTACCCTGGGGGCGGGGGAGGGAAGTGAACCCTTGATAACTGGAGTCAGGAAGTCCCTGAGATACAAATACTTATTGCACGAGGAGTACATACCTTAAAAGACATGTTTGATAGATTTAGTATCACCAAGGAGGTACCTGAGGGCTTGCAGCAGTTGCTCAGCAGAAGTGCAGGTGATGACCTTGAGGAAAAAGAGATAAGAATTTAGATGATAATCAGAAATAGCATGAACTTGCAGTTCCAATACTATTGACCAGTACAATGGTGAAGGATGGTGAAGAACACTTGGTGGAATGTCGGGACAGCAAAGAAACAAGTACTTTGACAAAGTATCTCTCTTGGAAACGTCCATGGGAAGACCAGAAGGAGAAGAAACTTGGCTCTTGTTGTTTGAAAGATGTAAGCTTGGCCCAGTAGACTCCAAGATTAACCAGGAAAGCAAATTACTGTGGAAGGTACAAGTTGTTGATAACTATGGGATGTTAAGTTTATAAATAATACCATGTAGGGGGTGAAGTAAAAAATTCTAAAATCTAGGATTACTAGGTTCCAGGACAATTTACATCATTTTTCATCATCCAATCAAGGTAGAATAGATATTTCCCTATACTACTCAGAATGTAATTAATACAATTTTCCCTCAAATGGAAAGACTTAATTATCCTTCTGAAGCTCTTCTGACACACCCATAGTGGGTTAATCTCAATTAATGAAAAAGGAGAAATATGGAGTTTGGCATGAGGTACATTTTTCTGGGTATGGGGGTTAGTAAAGTAGCAGAGGTTAGATCAATTTTTGAAGAGAAAAAAAAATCTGAAAGCAAGAAATTAGGATAAAAAGATGCTTTCTCTATAAAATGACCTTCTCCCCCACCTGTCTCCCTAAAGCTTAACCTCTTGAATACTTACCCTTGTTTTCTAAGAAAATCATTACATGGCACACATCTCTAAGTGTTCTCCTCCTACACTGTAATTACATTTCCTTTTCTCAAGCCTTTAATTAAGTCTTATATACTTGGATGTTTTATGTAATAGTGTTCTGGAAAATAAATATATAGGAAAATAAATAAGTGTGCCTTGACCTATTGTAAATTTTCCAGTGACACTGCTCAGAAGAGTTCTTTGTCCTGTAGAGGAAACGGTGACCAAGAGTTCCAGACAAGACCTTGATCATTAGGAAGTTCCACCTCAAGACTTTGGTAGCAGTGAGTAATAAGCAGAACACCAGAAGAAACATGGATAGACAACTCAAGGAGAAACTAAAGTAAGATTTATTTTTTTTCTCTCTATGCTAGAGAACTGACCATTGAAGGTAGTGGGATAAAATATGGGAGAAGTTTCCACAGAAGTGAAGAAACTGAACATTATCTTTTAAGACCATGGGCATGCTGCTAGTCATCAGAATGCCAGATAGAGCCTGAAATCTTTCAAATCTAAGTGAAATATATTTTCCGCTGGACTGGTTTTCCTTGAAGGTGCTTGATGGGGAGATAGCCCTGAAAGGCTCCATGTAGACAATAGAGAAGACACACTGCCTTCCACAAAGGAGAACAAAAGAAGCTACCAGACGCTAGTTGCAAGTTCCCACTCTACCCATAATAGTTATGGCAATTTAGGCAAGACACTTCGCTTTGAGCTTTACTCATCTATGAAATGATTAATGTCATTACCTTCTTGGAACATTGTGAGGTAAAACGATGATCTGTAATTCTAAAGTACTGACGATATAAATGTTCTACAAATCTAAAGTACTGATTATATGCATACAATGAAAAAGGTTGTTTCCAAATCTTTTTGCGAATCTGATTTTCTTTCCCTTCCTTAGATGAATTTACCCAAGTTGGTATATTCATTCATTCAATGAACACTATCCTCTTCACCAGAATATAATTTTCTTATCTTTATATTCCCTCTCCTCCCCCACATGTAAAAGATCTGCCATAATAGAAATGTAATATTTGTTAAATGAATAAATGATCAAAGTAATGACTGAATTATTTAGTGCCACATTTTTCCTGATCTTTGCTTGGTGCTTAGGATGAGATGAATAAGAAATGTCCTTTGTCTCCATAGACTTCATCATTTTCTGTCTTGAATATATGAACTTTTAATCATTGAATTCCAACTTCCCAGTTTACCATCAAGTGAGATTCTTTTAAGTAAGCAAATGCACATATATAAAGCAGTACATGTTTTATGCATATTTAACAAGCCTAGTGAATCATAATCTGTGTTCATGTCTTGCCACATTGCGGTGGCATTTTAAATGGTGAATTCAAGCCTAGTGGGCTTATAAGGCCTTCATTTTTAAATACTGCATGTTTCCAGTCATGTGTTCTCTATGAACACATCTTTGTTTTAAACGTGGTTACAAGAAAGAAATCTTAGTAAAAAGAAGTCGTTTTCCAGTTTTGGTTCTCATAATATGCAATGCTATAAAATTTTATAATGGTTCTTCTGTATCTGCCCACAAAGGATAGATACACGGCTGCTGGAAACCTTGCAGAGTACCATCCTTTTCCAGCGAATACGTGTGTGAGGGTGGTGAGAAGTGAAGGTAAAATAATATGCAAGGAATAATAGGTCCTTTTCCCCTTCGATGATATCTTAAACTTCAATGGGTTTCTAAAGGCCAAGTCTCAGAGAGGAAAAGGGCCACTGTCAAGAGGAAGCCTGCACTTTACAATGGTCTCTCTGTGGCTGGTTAAACTATGATTAATTTTGTATTCTCCCATCATTTCTCATATCCTCTCATTTTTCCTTTATCTTATTACACACTTCCACCCACCCGGTGCTGGTTTTTACTGTTTCGTGCTTACCATTTCAAATGAAGACCCACATTAAAAGGACAGCAGTTGATTACTTTGAAATTTTAATTTTGGGATAAATTTATTTTTATTTTTTCATTTAAAAATAAAATACTAGCCTTTTTATATAGTGCCAAAACTAAGTATTAACTCAGACAATCCTTTCATTTGTGTCATAACTTTCTTGATATGTCCAAATTCAACTTAAGGAATTTTATTGCTTCATCCCATATGGATCAGTTTGCCATTTGTTTATTCATAGTGGTTTCTAATTTTCAATGTAGACAGATTTCCCCTCAATGAGACAATAAATTTCTGAAAATCTGTCACCCACTTTCTTTTTTTTTTTCTTCTGGTTTTTGTGTTCATTCACTTATCCTTTCATCAAATTTTATTGACTGCTCTGTGCTAGGAACAGTACTTGTAACATAATAAAGACAAATATAAATGGAATAATAGGATATCTTCTCTTCCCGTAAGGGTGTAATAGTCTAATATGGAAGTTTCTATCACATAGTCTCTATAGAGAGCTTTCTGTGTTTTCATAATTATCTGCAAGACATACACATTTTGGGTGAGTATGCATACGCTCATTTTTTGATAGAAAAAACATTTTCTAAAGAGAGTGATTTTGAGATCTCCATCTGTTAAAAAATAATTTATAGCCATTCTCTGCTCTGTTTTATTCCTGTCCTCTTCAAACTCCTTCTCATTCCCTTCCCTTTTATGAGGCTTGTCATTACTCATCTTGCTTAAAATGAGACCTTATACACTTACTTTCTGTTAAGAGACAATAGGCATGAAATGGAGTCACTGGTGCTAAGCTCAAGTCACTAAACTGAGACTTCATACCTAATCTAAATTTAGTTTCAGTCTCTCCCAGGGTCATGATCTTAACCAGTCAGTCTAGAATTTCCTGGTCAGCACTAAGGAGGTAATTGTCCCGGTAGAACTCTGCTGTCCCCCAAAGAAAGGTGACCTTGCTTATAACAATCTACCCTTTTCAAATAACTTCCTTATTCTTCCTCCTTCTGCCTATGAAAGTCCTCCATTTTGTACAGCTCCTTGGAACTCCTTTCTATTTGCTAGATGAGATGATGCCCAATCTATGATTCATTGAATTAAGCGCATTACATTTTTTAAATTTACACAGTTGATTTTTTTCTTTGTAGTTCTTTTGAGAACTTTGTCTTAAAGATATTACGTCATTCACAAGAGTCACTTCTAGACCCACTCCCCTATGAAATAATCATCACTGAAAAAAAATTATAAAGCAAACAACTATTTAAGGTCTGTGAAAGTTGTCCTAAGTTATTACAGCAAAGAAAGAATTATTTATTCAAGAAATTCTGCTAAATTTCAGTAATAATAATAATAATAGTGAGAATATGTTGCACGTGTGCTGTACCCTCTTCCCTCTCTTCTCCATCCCACGTAGGTGGGATGAAGCCCCACAGTAACAGGTGTGGCCAAGAAGACATGGCTCCCACTCCCTCTCCAGCTTGTAGTCAAGTTCTACGGTATTTTCCAGAAAAAGGCAAGGCAGCAGCACTTCTCAACCACCTTCCCCCTCTCACCACTTCTCATCTGCCCACTTCCACATTCCAGAGGTCAAATTCAAAGAAACTATGGCTGGAATGGTCAGGAGGTCTTTTTCCTTATCCAGCCCCAACTCATAGTCTGAAGTCTCTATAGTGGTGTAGCATGCTCTAAACACTAAAGCCTAATGCTCTAATTCACTATGGCCGTGAATGCCCCTATCCTAGTTTGTTTATAGGATGAAGGGTTCACACCTAGATATGCAAGCTGAGGAGACTGGAGGCTACTGCCATCAACCAGTATCTTACTCATAAAGGAAGTGTTATTTTCTGGGAGAAGTGAGCCACTGCCCTTGCCTCAAAGCCTTAAAAAATCCCTCAGAGATTTTGCCCATAGGGAGAGTTAGACCTTAAGAAGAAAGAGCTCTGAAGATCTTCCCAAAGGATTGGATTTTATTGGAAACAGGGTATGGACAATGTTTGAGACTAATGATAATCTTGAAAATAATGGAGGTTTTGTTGTTAGCAACTAAGAGGAGATTGGTAGCTCTTCGAGAGCAAAACTTTATAGACCACCTAGTTTAAGATAAACTAACTAGAGATAACCAAGAGAAGAAGCAGCTGAGGAAAGGCTTCTAGGGGCTCAGAATGAATGAATGAATAAAGAAAACAAACAACCAAACAACAAAACAAACTGACCTCAATAAGTACCCTTGCAAAGGGGGTCCCTAGAGTCTGTGGAGTGAGTACAGCTCTGTTGACACCTTGATTTTTGATGTCTGCCCTCCAGAACAATGAGAGAATAAATTTGTTTTGTTTTAAGACACAAAGTTTATGTTAATCTGTTACAATAACTCTAGGAAACTTATGTAAACTGTAAGCTGACAAATCAGATAATTTCAATGAAATGGACAGAGGCCATTAAATAATATATAATAGGGCGCCTGGGTGGCTCAGTGGGTTAAAGCCTCTGCTTTCAGCTCAGGTCATGATCTCAGGATCCTGGGATCGAGGCCCGCATCGGGCTCTCTGCTCGGCAGCAAGGCTGCTTCCTCCTCTCTCTCTGCCTGCCTCTCTGCCTACTTGTGATCTGATCTCTCTCTCTCTCTCTCTGTGTCAAATAAATAAATAAAACCTTTAAAAATATATATATAATAAGCAATATATTTTTAACAAGCAAATAACAAGTAGTTGTTTAACAAGTAAAAATATTGGAAAAGTAATCAAAACACTAAAACACACACACACACGCGCACACACACACACACACAAGAAGGCCATATCCAGTTGGCTTTATGGGTGAATTCTACTAAACATTCAAACAAAAATTAATACCATTTTTTTCACAAACTCTTGTAAGAGAAGGGAACATTTCTCAAGTCATTTTATAAGGTCAATATTATCCTTATGCCAGAACCAAAGATATCACATGAATAGAAAATGATAGACGAATATTTTTATGATTAAAGATGCAAAAAGCCTCAACAGAGTACTAACAAACTAGATCCAGCAGTATATGGAAGGATTCCATACCATGGACAAGTAGGATTAACTCCAGGAACACAATATTAGTACAACATATGATAATTAAGGTAATACATCATCTTGAGAGAATAAAAGACAGATGCCACATGGTAAATATTAGTAGATGAAGAAAAAACATAGACAAAAGTCAGTACCCCTTCATGTGAAAAACACTCAACAGTCTGGGAATAGAAGGAAATTTCCTCAGCCTGACCAAGAGCATCTATAAAAAACACAAATAACGTCATCTCTAATGGTAAAAACTGAAAGCATTCCCCTACAATTAGGATTAGATTAAGAATGTACACGCTCACAACATCTATTCAGTATTATCCTGGAAGTTTGATGTAGGGCAATTAGGCAAGGAAAAAAAAAATGAACCCAGATAGGAAAGGAAGAGTGAAGCTATGCTTGTAGATGGCATGATTTATACATAGAAACTCCTAAGGAATCCAGTAAAAAAAATGTATTAGAATTAGCAAGCATTTCAAGTGTAGGATATCCAAGAGATTCCTCTTAATTCCTGCTCCCTGACCTTCCTCCAAGAAAAACACCATCTTTCCCCCACTCTTCTTTAACTTAATCAAATGCAATTTCCCACCCTGTTGATCTAGATAGGTCTCAATGCCATTTTTCTTTCTTCTTTTTCCTTATTTAACACATCTAATTCATAAAAAATGTTATACATTCTACTTTCCAAATACATCCTGTTATTGTCCCATTATGTCTATTTCCCTCCTTGATACCCTAATCCAGATCAATAGGATCTCCTACGTACCAATACTATAACCTCCTAGCTGGTCTGTAATCTGCTCTGTTAAAAATCAACAGAATTATCTCTTAACATATAAACAAGATCATGTTATTCTCTGTTTAAAAATCCCCGGTGACTCCCCATTGTATTTTAACATTCAATCTCATTTTCAGTCTTGCAAAATTACATGTGATGTGGGGTCTTTCTACCTCCCTGACTTGATTATATCATATCATATCATCATATCATGTCATATCATGTCATATCAATCATATCATATAATAGAATAATCACACGAACTATCTCTCTCTCCTTTTTTGTATTTTCTCCTTTGTTAACTATGTTAGCTTTCTTTGGATTCCTTAATTAGTCATGTTTATATCTTGTGTTTTTGCTTTAGTTGTTTCTTTTGCCTGGGATGCTCTCTTTAGGGACCCTCTCAGGCTCTTTCTTAGCTTTCAAGTATTAGCTTAAATACTATCTCTTTAAAGAGGGCTTTTCTGATCAACCATACTTAGTTATTATATACTCTCTACTACATCATTAATTTGCATTTATGTGCAGCACATTATCACTAGATGGATTTTTATTTTTTATTTTATTTTTAAAGATTTTTATTTATTTTATTTGACAGAGAGAGAGATCACAAGTAGGCAGAGAGCAGGCAGAGGGAGAGGGGGAAGCAGGCTCCCCGCTGAGAAGGGAGCCCGATGCAGGGCTTGATCCCAGGACACTGAGATCATGACCTGAGCTGAAGGCAGAGACTTCAACCCACTGAGCCACCCAGGCGCCCCTAGATGGATTTTTTAAATTTAATTTGATTTCTCCACCAAAATATAAATTCTTCGAGAGTAGACACCTTATCTTCTTTGTTCATCATGATACTATCTAAGATAGCATAGAAACTTTAACATACGGAATGTACTCATAAATATTTGTGAATGAATGAAATAACTTATGAATGATTTTAATTATATGATACATTCATATAATTACTAAATTGGAAATTTGGGTACAAATAAGATGACTGGGGCTTTGTACCAAAGATACCCATTATTCAATAATGAAGAAAGTTTCAGAAATCAGGTGTGTAATTGAATTCAAGAGAGATATAGTGCTTAGCTCAGAGGAAAGGGTGTGTATCTGAATATAGAGGAGTCGCTTATGGGGTATGTTTTGGAAAATGAGACAATCACGAAGCAGAAAGGAGAAAGAAGGTCATTCTTGACAGAGAGGACACTGTGGACACAGGCTCGAGGTCATATAGATGGATTGTGACAATTCAGAGATGTAAGTCCAGTTTAGTATTACTGTAAAGCCCACAGACACTCTTCTGAGTTTACTTGCAAAAGGAAATCTAGTTGTTTGGAAAGTTCTCTAATAAGTATACAAAGTATACAAATTCTGACAATTATCTATGTGAGAGAACAGTTTCCAGGTGACCCTTGATTTGAAGATCTAAGCAGTTTCTGGAGATATTTTTGTCTGTTTCTTTTTTTAGTGCTATTTACAGAAAGGAAACATTGGCAGAAATACTCGATCCTGGTGTGTGTCCAATTTCTCTCTATTTTGATTGGCTAGGCTTCAGTAAATGATTTTCACATAAACAAAGGGACATTTGAAATACTGATCTGGAATCCTGTCTTTCTTTCTGATGCTGATGTTGTTGAGTCTAGATGCTGAAGTTCATGAAGGCAATGAGCATAGGCTATTGACTTATGGCAAAAATAAGGTATTTATTTCAGATTACTAGTTATATAACACTAAAATATTACTTGAATTTTGACTTGGAAGAAGGAAAGGAAGGGTAATCAGATGCCACTTAAAACTAGGTTCTAGACTGGAAACCTATTAAAAAGTTTCAGCATCTACTCTAATTTTAACGAGTTATATTTAATTACTAAGAACTATTTAAACTTAATTTGTTCACCTTTGATTAATTCTTCCAGCTACTTTGGAGAAGATGCAAATCCATATGGTTAAATGTAATTTAGTTCTAACTGTTAGATTTTATGAAGACCTTGGCAACAGAAATCTGCAGAAAAACTGTATCCTTTGAGAAAATGATTTATCAGTTGCAGAGAGACTTGGAAAGAGTAAAGGCTCTTGCTGAAATTTTAGAAGTTTAAATACATAATTGTGGAATGTAATAAGGAATAGCTCAATATGATCTAGAAAGTGAATAACAAAAAAATTTCCTTTCGTACATGATGGGCTTATCTGTGCTTTAGTTCCTGGCTATTTTGTACAAAGATACACAAAGACAGATACAGTAAGATAGAAAAGCCAAAGTGAAAAAACTCAAGAGTTATATGGCCGTACATTTCCATTATAATAATGTAATGTTTTATTCCAACTTTAAGAGGGATGAGTGCTTCCTAAGAAATGCTGGAAAATAACAGAATATAAAAAAAGAGATAAAATCATTGATAATTCCAACATCCAGATATTAACATCTTGGTACACTGAAAACTTTTTTACTAGATTGGTAGACAATAAATGGCTAGAGAGTAATAGTTATCATGTAGGTTTATGGAATTGGCATTAAACTGTCATCCTGCAAATACATTACTGTTCTTTTTCTTTTTAATTCATTACTTGTTTGAACATTAAGCTATATTAAATATTCTTCAAAATTAGAGTATATTAGTTGAATAACATTCTATAACATATGGCAAACATGTTACTGAGCAATCATTCCTATTATTTTGTAGTTTTACTCTTTTCTTGACTGTAAAAAATTCTATACTGCATACCCTCTTATTTAAGTTGCTATGCTTATGAATTTTTCTCAGAATGGAGTTTTGAGGAGTTTAGTTCTGGCACAGAGGGTAGAAAATATTTTTGTCCTCTCTATAGATTCCCAAAATTATTTCTAGACCTGTAACACAATTTTGTCTTTCATCAGCAGTGATAATTTCTGATCACACTATACCCATTCTTGCCATGAGTTTTAGTCCTAAAAATCTGTCGTAGCAAAAAATAGAACTTAGTTATTTCAAATTAAATAATTGTATCAGTGTTAAAGTAAAACATTTCTATAAAAATACTCATTCATCTCTCATTATTTTTCCATAGAGCATCATCCTTTTACATATGCCTATGTTGGTTTTTGCTGTTTTAAGATTACTGTCTTTTTCATATATCTTTTAAATTTATTGGATGACATAGAGTTTAGTTTAGTTCAATTTTCCAGATACTTTTCTAAGAACTATATTTTAAAATAGTATTTTCCATTAGTTTTTAATGTTCCCTTCAAAATAAACTTAATTCTCATCTGCCAAAAGTATTCTATGACATTTGAGGGTTTCTCCTGGATGGGAGGGCATAGATATTCCATGGGATCCTCTTCATCTGTCAGATTGGGTGAGGGGTCCTATAATGTGAAGATAGTCATTGTGTGAGCGCATACCTAGGACATAGTGAGGGTTACATTGCCTAATTATTTCCATCTTGAGCTATTGAAAGAAAAACTGAAAACTCTTTAACTTCTTCTTTAGCCGGTTTCCTGTATAATCTGAATAATCAGAAGTAAATGGCTTTTTTGGGGAGAAATCTCAATAATGGGACACTTTATTATGGACAATTACATCTATGGGTATAGTTTGAGAAAACGAGATATAGTTATAATGAAGGTTAAAATTGCTTTGCATAATATAAAAGTATCTTCATTTCAGACATGAAATATCTCTATAGATTATTTCTTTAGGAAAATGATAATTCTTTATTAATATGGACTTAAGCATTGCTGAGTCTGAAAATAGTTTTATATCCTTAGAAGATGTGTGTGACTGTGTGTGTGTGTGTGTGTGTGTGTGCACCCATCTGTGTGTATGTTGTCTGGCAGTTAACTGGAGAAACACTTAAAGTTTTATTTTTTTTTAAGTTTTTATTTTAATTCCAGTTAGTTAACACACAGTGTTATATTAGTTTTAGGTGTACAATATAGTGATTCAACACTTCCGTACATCACCCAGTGCTCATCATGATTAAATGTACTCCTTAACCCCAACACCTCTTTTACCCATCCCCCCACTCACCTCCCGTCTGGTAACCATCAGTTTGTTCACTATAGTTAAGAGTCTATCTCTTGATTTCTTTACCTCTTTCTCTACTTTGTTTTTCTTTTGTTTCTTAAGTTCCATTTATAGTGAAGTCATATGTTATTTGTCTTTCTCTGACTAACTTCTTCTGCTTAGTATTATACTCTTCATCTCCACCCATATTGTTGTAAATGGCAATATTTCATTCCTATTTATGGCTGAACAATATTCCAGTGTGTGTGTGTGTGTGTGTTTGTGTGCATGCGTGCATGTGTGTGTGTGTGTTTGTGTGCATGCGTGCATGTGTGTGTGTGTGTGTGTGTGTGTGTGTGTGTGTGTGTGTGTGCATTCCATATATATCCAGTGGGCTGCTTCCATATTTGGGCTATTGTAAATAATGCTGCTATAAATATAAAGTGCTATGTATCCCTTTTAATTATTGTTTTTGTATTCTTTGGGTAACTACTGAGTAGTGTGATTGCTGAATCTTAAGATAGTTCTATTTTTATTTTTTAAAGATTTTATTTATTTATTTGAGAGAGAGAGCATGTGAGTGGTGGGGAGGGGCAGAGAGATAGAGGGAAAAGCCAACTCCCTGCTGAGCAGGGAGCCCGACGCCGGACTCCATTCCGGGACCCTGAGATCATGACCTAAGCTAAAGGCAGACACTTAATCGACCCTGCCAGCCAGGCACCCCTATTTTTAACTTTTTGAGCAACCTCCATAGTGTTTTCCATAGTGACTGCACCCCTTTGCATTCTCACCAACAGTGGAGCAATGTTTCCTCCCCTTTCTCCACATTCTCTCCAACACCTGTTGTTTCTCGTCTTGTTAAATTTAGCCATTCTGACAGGTGTGAGGTGGTATCTCATTGTAGTTTCGATTTGCATTTCCTTGATGGTGAGTGATATTGAGCATCTTTTCTTGGGTCCCTTGGCCATCCGGACGTTTTCTTGGGAGAAATGTCTGTTCACGTCTTGTGCCCACTTTTTAATTGGACTATTTTGGGGGTGGTGTTGAGTTTTATAAATTCTTTATATATTTTGGATATTAACCCTTTATCAGATATGTCATTTGCAAATATCTTCTCCCATTCCATAGGTCGCCTTTTAGTTTTGTTGTTTCCTTCACTGTGCAGAAGTTTTTTATCTTGATGTGTTCTCAGTTTATTTTTGCTTTTGTTTCTCTTGTCTCAGGGGACCTATGTAGAAAAAAAGTTGCAACAGCTGATGTCAGAGAAATTACTGCCTGTACTCAATTTTTTTGGTGTGTATGGTGTAAGAAAGAGGTCCAGTTTCATTCTTTTGCATGTTGCTGTCCAGTTGTCCCAACACCATTTGTTGAAGAGAATTTTTCCCCATTAGATAGTCTTTCTCTGCTTTGTTGAAGATTAATTAACCAATAATCGAGGGTTTATTTCTGGGTTTCCTATTCTTATTTATTTTATTTTATTATTTTATTTTATTTTATTTTATTTTAAGATGGGATTCATTTATCTGACAGAGAGATAGAGTGAGCACATGCAGGGGGAGTGGTAGGCAGGAGAGAGGGAGAAACAGGCTCCCCACCAAACAGGGAACCCAACGTGGGCCTCAATCCCAGGACCCTGGTATTGTGATCTGAGCTGAAGGCAGACACTCTACCATCTGAGCCATCCAGGCAGCATGGTTTCCTATTCTTTTCCATTCATTTATCCATTTGTTTTTGTGCCAGAACCATACTGTTCTGATTACTATAGCTTTGCAAAGTAACTTGAAAGTCCAGAATTTTGATGCCTCCAACATTCCTTTTCTCTTTCAAGATTGCTTTAGCTATTCTGGGTCTTTTGTGGTTCCATACAAATTTTAGGATTGTTTGTTCTAGTTCTGTGAAAAATGCTATTGGTATTTTGATAGGGATTGCATTAAATGTGTAAATTGTTTGGGTAGTATAGACAGTTTTAAAAATGTTTGCTCTTCCAATACATGAGCATGGAATGTGCTTCCATTTTTTTTTATGTCTTCTTCAAATTCTTTCATCAATGTTCCATAGTTTTCAGAGACAGATATTTCATCTCTTTGGTTAGGTTTACTTCTAGGTTTGTTATTTCTGGTGCAATTATAAATGGGGTTGATTCCTTAATTTATCTCTCTGCTGCTTCATTAGTATAGTTTAGAAGAAAACAGAGTTCTGTACATTGATTTTGTATTTTGTGACTTTCCTGAATTTGTGTATCTGTTCTAGTAGTTTTTTGGTGGAGTGTTTCAGGTTTTCTATATAGAGTATCATGTCATCTGCGCATAGTGGAAGTTTTACTTCTTCCTTATTGATTTGGATGCATTTTATTTCTTTTTGTTGTCTGACTGCTGAGGCTTGGTCTTCCAGTACTATGTTGAATAAAAGTAGTGAGAGTGGACATCCTTGTCTTTTTCCTGACTTTAGGGGAAAAGAACTAAGTTTTTCCCCACTAAGGATTTTGTTAGCTGTGTGTTTTTCATGGATGGCCTTTATTATGTTGAGATATGTTCCTTCTAATCCTACTTTGTTGAGAGCTTTTATCATGAATAACTGTTGTACTTTGTCAAATAATTTTTCTTCATCTATTGAAATGATCATATGGTTCTGATCTTTTCTCTTATTGATGTCATGTATCACACTGATTGACTTATGAATATTGAACTACCCTGGCAGCCCAGGAATAAATCCCACTTGATCATGGTGAATGCTTTTTTTTTTTCTTTTAAGATTTTATTTATTTATTTGACAGAAAGGGAGAGATCACAAGTAGGCAGAGAGGCAGGCAGAGAGAGAGAGGAGGAAGCAGGCTCCCTGCCAAGCAGGGAACTGGATGTGGGGCTCAGTCCCAGGACCCTGAGATCATGACTTGAGCCCAAGGCAGAGGCTTTACCCTACTGAGCCAACCAGGCAACCCCGTGAATGCTTTTTTAGAAGGTATTGTTGGATTAGGTGTGCTAGTATTTTGTTGAGGATTTTTACATCTGTGTTCATCAGGGAAATTGGCTTATAGTTCTCTTTTTTTGTGATATCTTTTCTGGTTTTGCTATTATGATACTTCTGGCCTCATAGGATGAATTTGGAAGTTTTCCTTCCTTTTCTATTTTTTTGGAATAATTGGAGAAGAATAGGTATTAACCCTTCTCTAAATATTTGGTAGAATTTCTTTGTGACCCCATCTGATCCTTGACTTTTATTTGTTGGAAATTTTTTTATTATTGATTCAATTTCTTTGCTGCTGATTGGTCTCTTCAAATTTTCTCTTTCTTCCTTCTTCCATTTTGGCAGGTTATATATTTCTAGGGATTTATCCATTTTTTTCTAGTTTGTCCATTTGTTGGCATATAGTTTTTCATAATTTTCTCTTATGATTATATTTCTCTGATATTGGTTGTTATTTCTCCTCTCTCGTTTGTGATTTTCTTTGAGTCCTTTCTCTCTTTTGTTGATAAGTCTCCCTAAGGGTTTATCAATTTTACTGATTTTTTCAAAGAACCAGTTCCTGGTTTCATTGATCTGTTCTAATGTATTTTTTCATTTCTATATCATGTATTTCTGCTCTAATCATTATAATTTCCTTCCTTCTGCTGGTTCTAGGTTTTGCTTATTTTTCTTTTTCTGGATCTTTTAGGTGTGAGGTTAGGTTATTTGAGACTTTCCTTGCTTCTTGAGGTAGCCTGTACTGCTATCAACTTCCCTCTTAGAACTGCTCTTCATGTCTTCGAAAGGTTTTGAGCTATGTGTTTTCATTTCGTTTGTTTCCATGTACCTTTTAGTTTCTTTTATTTCCTGGTTGACCCATTCACTGAATAGGAGTATGTTATTTAATCTCCACGTATTTGTGATCTTTCCACATTTTTTTCTGTGGTTGACTTCTAGTTTTACAAAGTTGTGGCCAGAAAAGATGCATGGTATGACTTCAATTTTGAATTTGTTGCAGTTTGTTTTGTGTACTAATATGTGATCTATTCTGGAGAATGTTCCATTTGCACTTGAAAAGAATGTGTATTTTGCTGTTTTGGGATGGAATCTTCTGAATATATCTGTTAGATCCATCTGTTCGAGTATGTCATTCAAAGCCATTGTTTCTTTGTTAATTTTCTATTTAAATAACCTGTTGTTGTAAGTGGGGTGTTAAAGTCCCAAACTATTATTGTATTATTGTCAATTAGTTCCTTTGTGTTTATTATTAACTGTTTTATGCATTTGAGTGCTGTCATGTTGGGTGCATAAATATTTATAAAATCTTCTTGCTGGATTGTCCCCTTTATTATTACACACTGTCCTTCTTTGTCTCCTGTTACAGTCTTTGTTTTAAAGTCTATTTTGTTCCAAATAAGTATTGCCACTCTGGCTTTCTTTTGACATCAATTTGCATGATAAATACTTTTCCATACCCTTGCTTTTCATCTGTAGGTGTCTTTAGGTCTAAAATGAGTCTCTTATAAGCAGCATATAGATAGGTCTTCTTCTTTTTTTTAATCCATTCTTTCACCCTATGTCTTTTGATTGGAGCACTTGAAGAGTAAGGTGATATAGGTTCACCTCAGATAAAAATGGGGTAGAACCCGGAGGTCAGAGCCCAATCTAAATCAATTCTTTTGCAGAAATTACTCTCCCCCCTCTTGACACACCATATTGAAAATGAGGTTATTCCTGGACTGAATATTGCAATTTTGGGAAATGTATTGGTGGATGATTTTGGAAAACTGTTGAAGACTTTTTCTCTTCCTTTTTGACATTTTTGTTGAAGTATAACATACATGTAGAAAAATACATGAATCCTAAGTGGAGGAATCAATTTACAAACTGAATACACCTGTAAGCAGCACTGGGCGTGAGGAACAGAACATTACTAAGCATCCCAGAAAACTTCAATGTGCAAGCATCTATTTATTTTTCCCCTAGGGTAATCACTCTTCTGATTTTTAATATATAGATTAGTTTTAGATGTTTTTAAACTGTAAATCAGCATAAACATATACTTTTTATATTTGGCTTCTTTTGCTCAAAATAATAAGATTCATTAATATTGTTGCAAGCAGTTGTAAATCATTCATTTTCATTTCTGTAGAATATTCCATTACTTGTATTTTTATTTATTCAACTCTTGCTGGGATTTGTGTTGTTTCAGTTTTGGGGTCTCTTATAAATAGTCTACTATAAACACTCTAATACATGTATTTTGGTGTGCACATTTCTGTTAATAACATACCTAGAAGTGAAACTGGTAGATGATAGATTATGTTCAGTTTAGGTTTGTACTACCAAGTAATTTCCCCAAAAGTTTAACAATTTATATACCCACCAGCAGTGTGTAATGAGAGTCCCTGTTCCTCCAATTTCCTGACACCACTTTCTATGCTGCCTTTTAAATTTTAGAACTTCCCTTGGGTGTTTAGTAGAATATCATTGTAGTTTGAACTCGTAGTTCCCTGATAACAAGTGAAGTGGGACACTTTTCACATATATGTATAATTTTTTTTTTTGGCTACTTACACATCCTTTTTTGTAAAGTGCCTGTTCAAGCCTACTTTTTTTCTACTGATTTTTAACCAACTTGTAAAAGGTTTTTTTGTTTTTGTGTTTTAGTTTAGTATTTTTTTTTTTTTGCTATCTTCTGAGAACTAGATCCTTGTCAAATATATGTGCTGCAAATAGCTTAGCCCACTCTGTAAGTTGCCTTTTCACTCCTTTGATCTTTTGATGGAAAGATGTTTATAATAGATCTATTGCTTAAATTCAATCTCAAATTCCTGGAAAGGTATGTCTGTGGGTTGGGAGCTGAAGGGTGGGGAGGTGGTATAGTGTGCATGTAAATTGAAAAGTAAATTCTAAAATTCTTATAGAAGTTAGTATGGCCAAAATAGACAAGACACTCTTAAAGAAGAATAAAGCTAGACGTTATGAGAGACTGAGCTCTATTATAAAGTAATAATTATCAGGAGAGTGTGGTGATTTAACAAGAATGCACATCCTAACCAATGAACTACAATAAAGATACATGCTTTATGACTAAGGTTATAGCATAGTACAATGGAAAAAGGATAGTATTTTAAATAAATAGTGTGAGGTAAGTTGATATGTACATAGGAAATATAGAAACCTTAATCTTGGGGTGGCTGGATGACTCAGCCACTCCAGCATCTGCCTTTGGCTCAAGTCATAATCTCAGGGTCATGGGACTGAGCCCTGCATTTGGCTCCCTGCTCAGCGGGGAGTCTACTTCTCCTTCTCCCTCTGCCCTTCCCCACAACTTGGGCATTCTCTTCCATCCCTCTCTCAAATAAATAGATAAATAAAATCTTTTTTTAAATAAAAAGAAACCTTTATCTTTCTTCATATGACAACAATAGCTCAATTTCAGAAATTCTCCTGATGTCACTGTGAGAAATAAATTAATCAGACTTTTCAAGAAAACATAGAGAATGTCTCCTGAACTTGGGTTAGGCATAGCAATATCATGAAGATTTTTTAAAGTACTCAATAATAGGCAAACAAAAAAGTAAATATCACCCTGTTTCGAATATTATAAACATCTTTCCATTTTGTTCCCATATAGGTAGCTTTTCAGCAACCTTTATTCAGAACACTATGATTTTTCCTATCACCCTGCAGTAATACATTCAAGGGTCCACAGATAAGTGAGTTTGTATCTGAGCTCTTTATTCTGTACCATTTGTCTAGCTCTCTGTTCTTATGCCAAAGCCATATTGTCATGTTTGTTTTAGTTTTATAATTAGTCTTGACATTCAGTAAAGCAAGTCTTCTCATCTTATCCTTTTTCTTAAAGAATATTTTGGCTCTTCTTGGTCACTTATATTTCAAAATAAATTTTAGGTTTGTCTTGTCAAGTTCCCCCAATTTACCTTTTGGATTTTGATTAAAATTGAGCTAAATCTAAATTTGGGGGAAAGTATCAAATTCAAAATATTATCTTCTAGCTAATAAATCTGATAAATCTCATGTTTTATAGAACTGACAGCTTTATGGGTTTCTATATAGAACTCTTTCACATCATTTCACATCATTTATTACTTTTATTCCCAGGTTTGTGACATTTTTTCCTCCTACAAATGGTATTTATTTTTACATTTTATTTTGTATTTGTTATTAGTTCCCAGAATAAAACTGTATCTCTTCAGAAGTTTTCTTCATATTATCCTCAAACAAAAATGGAGGTATAGAATATTGTGGCTCCTATGTTTTCCTAGAGAGAACTTCAGAGGTTAGAAAAATAATTATTTTAAATGATTTTTAAATTACTGCAGGTTATTTTTCACAAAACGATCAAATTCTGGCATTATGACTTAAATAAATAGTGTGATAGATAGGACAAATTAACAGTAATATGTTATACAGGATATATGGCTTAGGTATTATTCATTTATGTACAATAAAGCTGAAAGGATTTTAAGTAAATAACTTTCAAAAAAAAGAAAATAACTTTCATTGTTGTTGTTTTGCTATTTAAAAATCTACCACTTTTTCCTCTTTGAGGGTAATTTACAAATGTAACATACTAAAACGACAAATAATGTATCCTGATGAAAAAATCCTTTAGCAGTGCTGTTCTAATGTTGGCTTATTATTATTTTTAAACTTTACTTTCTAATTTGAAGAACTTTTTAAAAATTCTATAATTGTTGTGTCCTTGAAACTGAAGTTGAAAAACACATACTTTATATATTCTATATAGCTGTGATTTTCAACAATTTCTTTAAAATTTCATTGTATAATGAATCAAATAAAATGGTTTATAACAGAGTCCTTCAGTCCAACTAGCATATATATAACTGACTATTAAAAAAAAAAGAGCAGACTAGATTTCAATCTCTTAATTCAAAGAGAAGGCAACTGAGGCCCAGAAGAATGAGTTTACCAAAATGAAAAAGACTGTAATTAATATTTTGAGAAAAAGTTCAGTCTATTTAGGAGGCAGTGGAATTATTTTTGAAGGTTGATAACATCAACGTGGGGCAAAAGAGAGATGGACATTGCCAGAAAAGACACCAGTAATAACAAATGTCTGCACATAGAACAGCATAGGAGAACAGGTGGGAGAATATTAAATAGTTTAGCTTGAATAGAATACAGGTAACATAAGGGAAGTGGAGAGACAGTGTAGGTTGAACAAAGATCATAAAAAGCTTTGAATACAGAGCTAAAGAATCTAACTTTCTTTTAGCCCATGACTGAAAACTTACACATAGAGGAATGTAGCATTCAATTATTACCCTTTCGTAACTTCCGGATTTAAGTGACCATTTTTTTCAAGTTCAAACTGAGAGTTAGAAAATGGAAGCTGGGGTGCCCGGGTGGCTCAGCAGGTAGAGCCTGTGACTCTTGAGCTCAGGATTGTGAGTTTGAGTCCCACATTGGGCATAGAGCCTACTTACAAAAAAAATAAAAGTAGAACTTTTGAAATAATTATATTTTATAAATTAGGAAAAGATTTATTGTCTCTGTTATAGATAATGGGTATGCTAAGGAGGAAAGGTTTTTGTTTCTGTTTTTATTGAGTCCTTGATGATATAGAATAATGGAGCTCATTTTTCTATTCCTGGCAGGGAAGGGGGACTGGGTGGTGATAAATGAACAAATAAAAAGCAGTTAAATGTCAGGTAAAGATAAGTGTAATCAGAAAGTGATATGAAGAGAATGGCTTAGGAGGCACTGTTTATTGAATATTTATAGGAGACCTCCCCATCCTTAGAAATATATTTAAGCTAAGATCTGAAAAACATGAAGGAGCCAGCCAGGTGATGATTTGAAAGTAGAACCTTCCAGGAAAGGGGAAGAACTAGCACAAAGACCACAGCGTAGAGATGGGCTTGTTGTCTTTGAGGCCCAGAATGAAGGACAATGAGCTAACGATAAGGAACAAGAGATGTCACGGTATAATAGAGGGTTAGATCTTACAGCGCCTTGTAGACTAGAGTTAAAAATTCAGGCTTTATTCAAAGTTAGTTAGAATGCATTATGTTTTGTAAGGATCACCCTGGAATGCCCTTTCAGACTCACTGGTAGGGTAGCAAGGGTAAAAGGAGGGAGTCTATGTATGCCATTAATTTCAGGATATCCTTTCAAGGTTATGTCAATAGCACTTGACTGAATGCTGGATGTTAGAAGTCATAGAAAAATAGAAATCAAGGAAGACTCACAAGATTTTCAGTCAAGTCATTAAGTTGATGGGTATTTGCCTTTTGTTTTTGTTTCCGTTTTTTGAGATGAGAAAAACTAGAGGTGAATGTGTTCTGAAGGAAATATTCAAATGTTATTACTTGTACATAAAACTTGAGATGTTTACAAGACATTAAAGAGATTTCAAGTAGCTGGAAGCTCAGAAAAGTCTTGGCAAGGGATATGAATTTGGGAGTTATTGGCATATGGGTGGTATTTAAATCCATGGACATGGCTGAGATCACTGAAAGTAAACATTGTTTTCATGTCTATTTACATATTTCCTTACCTCATTGACAGTATTTCCGCACAGTTAATGCACCTATCTTTCACTAGTGCTCATCCCAGTTCATCTAGGTGACTGATTGTTAATTACCACTGAATCTAACAAAATTGCTAGGGGACAGCTACAAAACAAGTTCAGTTAAAAGGCATTTGGTGAAATCTCTGAGCTCTAATAAACATTACATGCTTACTGGTGTACTAATAAAGGTCTAGTTTTACTAAAATAATTTAATTTTCTTTCCCCAGGAAGAGTTTAATAAACATTTGAATTAAATTGGTAGCTTAAAATACTCAATATAATCAGGGCAGCAATAGGAAATGTAATTGTGACTCACAGAAGTAAAAGTGAACAGTGATCAGTGATCAGGAAGAAGAAAATTTGTAGAGAAGATGAGAGATCTCTGGTGCTGAATAAATGATCCCCATGAGGTCAGGAGTCAGAATTCTAAAATCAAGATTTATAGCACATTATTGTTGATAGCATTTTCTTCTCTTTTCTAAATTCAGAGGTGAAATGAATGGAAGGTGAGTAAGTGGTGCTGGGTGGTTTACCTTCCATTTCTTTAGGAAGGAAAAAAAATCTGTAAATAAAACCTTCCAGATTCAACTCTCGGTTGAACTAGATTTTAATTACTACTACACAGAAGTTTATAGACAACTGTCCTATTGGTGGGTGAGTTATCACATGCCCAACACTAAAGACTTAGCCTAATCAAGACATCCTAATTTCGATTCAGGAAAATTTGGAACGTAGAACTTTTGAATGAGTTTGTCAAGGCATGAATGCTGCTTTATTACAAGTGACACAGGCTGTGAACAGATGCAAAGGACTATGGTAAACTTTTTACCATTCGTGGAAAGTTCCAGAGGTGTATACTCCAAAGAAATGCTTCAGGAATTTTAGGACTGAGGAGATTTAGGATAGGAACATTTAAGATTTTAGGGGAGGAACAAACGATAGGGTTGGAATGGAATATACTAGGGGTAGTTGCTGAATAAACATTATTTATGTCGGCAAGACTTCATAATGTGTGAGAATCATTTCTTGAATGCTTCCTATATGTCAGTTAGTATATTAACTGCCATGCTTTACGTCAGGTAAATAATTTAAAATCCTATAAAATAAGGAATATAATTATGTTTATTTTAGCGATGAAGAAAAATGAGGCTCAGAAATCATACAATTATTAAATAACTAACCTTGAACTTGAACCCAGGCCTTAATTCCAAAGCCTATGCTCTTAACTGTTGTATATTCTGATAAAATGAATATTTGAGCATGTCCTGAGTACAAGGTATGCAGAAAATTTGGTTAAGTAATACCTGACTAATGCTTTTAATTTTTTTTAAATCTATCATCCCTTGAGTACCCTTTACTTCTAAGACAAAAGGGAGATTATCCAAATAGATCTAATCTAATCACACTAGCTCTTAAATGTGGAGGCAGAAGGGGAAGTCAGGGAGATGTGAAATGTTAAAAGAGTTTGACCATGCTGGCTTTCAAGACAAAATGAGCAATATTAGAAGAAATGCAATTGGCCTTAAGTTGCAGAGGAAAGCCCCACCATCCCTGGTACCTCTGAGCCCCCAACTGAAGAAGAGTAAGGTAGTGAGGACTGAGTCTAACCGATACAAGGAGCTGCATTCTGCCTACAACAAACATGAGTATGGAAAAAAATTCTTCTCCACATGCTCTAGAAAGACTAGCCCTACAGTCATGTGATTTTGGACTGATGAGACCCCGAGCAGAAGACCCTGTTGAGCCTGCCTGGATTTTTGGTCTATAGAAATTGTGAGATAATAAATGGGTGTTGTTCTAAGTGGTGATAATGGATATGCAGCATAAGAAATAAATACAGTGAGACATAGTCAATATGCAGCACCCCAATTTGCTCCTGTCTTTTGATCCAATGAGGCAATCAAACAGCTTTCTCTGGAGAACCAGGGATAAAATGGGCTCCTAAGAGACTTTCAACTCCATACAATAAAGACGGCAAAATAAAGTTTTACTTTCGGTGCTTTTATTTATTTTTAAAAATATTTTATTTATTTATTTGAGAGAGAAAGAGAGATAGTGAGAGAGAGAACACAAGTAGAAGGGAGAGGGAGAGGTAGGCTCCCTGCTGAGCTGGGAGCCTGAAATGGGGGCTTCATCCCAGGATCCTGAGCCAAAGGCAGACGCTTAACCAGTTGAGCTTTTCAGTGCTTTTTTTTTTTATCATTTCTTTTTTTCTTTTTTAAAGATTTTATTTATTTATTTCACAGAGGGAGAGAGATCACAAGGAGGCAGAGAGGCAGGCAGAGAGAGAGAGGGGGAAGCAGGCTCCCCGCTGAGCAGGGAGCCCGATGCGGGCCTCGATCCCAGGACCCTGAGATCATGACCTGAGCCGAAAGCAGAGGCATTAACCCACGGAGCCACCCAGGCGCCCTTTTCAGTGCTTTTTAATGGCCCTTGGTAACTATACCAAATTTGAAATCTTGTTTCCAACATCTAAAGGGTAGCAAACCTTAGTTGAATATTGCGACATTTCTATTGAATGAGGGTAATGTTGTCAGGTGGGACCCAAAGGTGGCATATTACAACTCCTGGTTTTAACATCAGTTGACAAAACATAGATGTGCCTGATAAAACCACAAGAAATCTCTCTCTTCAGAAGTGGGCACTGTGTATTAAGTAAGATTGAGTATGAAGAAATATTAACATGAAAATAATAAACTGGGCAGTTGTCCAATCTGGGGACAAACCACACTGAATATCTGATTTTAAAATTAAATGATTTTTTTTTAAAGATTTTATTTATTTATTTCACAGAGGGAGAGAGATCACAAGGAGGCAGAGAGGCAGGCAGAGAGAGAGGGGGAAGCAGGCTCCCTGCTGAGCAGGGAGCCCGATGCGGGCCTCGATCCCAGGACCCTGAGATCATGACCTGAGCCGAAAGCAGAGGCTTTAACCCACTGAGCCACCCAGGCGCCCAAAATTAAATGATTTTTGTCCATGTCTCCATAATTTAACATAAATCCAAGCACACACACACACACACACACACACACACACACAGCTTGAAACATTTTAAGTTAATTATCCTTTTTACAAATATGTATATGCTACTTAATCTTGATATGTTCTTAATGAAATGCTAATGTAAAAAGAAAGAAAGATTTGCCTGAGTGGCTAACTTTAATAAAAATTAAATGAATTCCATAAGAATGCTAATATAGCCCAGTCATCCAGTCCCCAACATCATTTTCACTGCACCACGGACGTTGCAGAAACAGATCCTGACAAGGGACCTCCAATTAGATGAGCAAGAAATAAGCTCAAGTGAAAATGTTGGTTTTAACATGAATAAGCCTGAGAAATTACGACTGTAAAAACTTCAGTTTTAATGACACCACTTTGTCACTCGTGGGCATGCATTAACAATGAATCCCCTCTTCATCTTTCTTGCTTCATAAACTTTTATATCCTGTAGCCTAGTGACTTCCCTGGGGAGGACAACTCCAATGACTGAACACTGAGGCCCAGACTCTTCAAGTCAGAGCCCAGGAGGATCCATTTCTTTCATATTCATAACAAACACACCCAGCTCGAGAAAGTATTAATTTACTCTGCCCACTTGCCTAGAGGATTCTGCTTTAGGACTAGAGAAGGGGGAAAGGGGGAAACAGCCTGTTTCTCAGTTTTGCTTAAAAATGTGTGGATGTGGGGCGCCTGGGAGGCTCAGTGGGTTAAAGCCTCTGCCTTCAGCTCAGGTCATGATCTCAGGGTCCTGGGATCAAACCCCACATCGAGCTCCCTGCTGAGCAGGGAGCCTCCTTCCTCCTCTCTCTCTGCCTGCCTCTCTGCCTACTTGTGATCTCTCTCTGGGTCAAATAAATAAATAAATAAAAATTTTTAAAAAATGTGTGGATGTGCAAGCAAGCTCAGACTTCTCAACAAATTAATCTGAAAATATTTCAGACTCATAGAGCCCTTGCTCCACTGGATATCCACTAGATATAAGACTGACTCAGTCATCTGTGTGTCTTCAACACAAAGCAAATAGGTGATAACTAATAATATTTATGATCGTAATAACTAATGACACTTTTCGTTGTAGAATATGCTTTATTCCATTTAATCTGAATGACAACTCTCTGTAACAGATACTAGTCTTAAACTTAGTTATTGAATCTTATAAATGTTTTACCTAAGAAAATCAGCACATTTAAGAAGTTTGATAAATTTGGTGAATGAATGACTATTGATCTCCTCTCTGTAGGATTCCTCTGCTAAACTCCATTGTGATTGGACTATCATTGGGATCTGTGGAATCTATATTTCTTCTAAAGCAGAAAAACACTGTCACTAATGAAATTTTTATTATATTTTTTCCTAAGCTAATGCTGTTACTAGGTCCCATGAGATTACTTTTATGTACTTTTATATAGGCTTTCCAATTATCTCTCCTTTCTTTTATCTACTCAATTTTTGCTTGCTTGGCTCCTAACTCCATTAATGATTAAAATAGATTCTCTTTCATTACTTCACCTATATTATCATCCTGCTTTTGTCCCTTCATGACTCCTCATTTCTTTGTGGTTTATGCTGAAATCTCAGTAGATTTCTTTAAATTCTTCACTCATCAAATGGGAACCAAATATAGTTGTCAACACCACTTGTATCATGTTATTCTAAATATGATAAAACATAGACCCTAAAATGAGACACTATTTATTTTCCCAATTTAAATCCCTAATTTTCTTATCTTTATGTATATGTTGGCAATTTAACAAACATTAATATAATAGAATATTAAATCTTGAAAACATAATATGTAAATTATGTAATTTAGCTTAATGTTAGCTTGAGACATCCACTCATGTAAAATATTGGTAGAATGACAATTTTCACCATAGATTATCCTAAATTTTCCTAAATTTTTAGTATTAGCAGTTTGTGTGTAAGATTTCCCTGGTACCATTTAATTAAAAAAAACTTTTTATAAATAAAATTATCAAAAATATTAAAAAGATAAAAATAGTACTATAATGAAATGTATATTTCATTCAGCATCAATAAGTATGAACTTGTGTCTGTCTGTTTCATATGTCCCTCCCTCCCAAATCTTTTTTTTTTAATGCTGGAGGATTTTCAAGCAATTCCAGACACTGCTATTTCATATTTTCATACATTTCATTCTTTCATGAAGACATATATACTGATATGGACTTTTATTTCTTTGTTAACCAACATGACATTATCAATCTTTAAAAATATCAGCATTAATTACCTAACACCATCTAGCAACAAGCTCATATTTAAATTGTCCCAGTTGACTCACAGAGCTTATTTTAGATTTGCTTGGTTCAAATCAATTCCCAAATAAGGTCCAAACATTCATATGCTCATTATATTTTTCAAGTCTCTTTTAATCTATCTATATTAGTGTTCCTCCCTCTAGCTTTTAAGTTTTTATTTGTTGGGGAAATAAATGTTTTACGGAATCGTCCATATTTTCTGTTTGACTGATTGCTTCTTGATTGGATTTTTTAACTCTTCTTCTATCCCTTCAATTTCTGGTAGATTTGTAGTTAGATCCAGAGGCTCTGTTAGATTCAGGTTCTGATTTTTAGGCTAGGAAAATTCACATAGGGCCATGTGCACTTCCTTGTATCATTTCATGAAGCACTTCACATGGTCCTGTTTTTATTATTTATTTATTTATTTAATTTTATTTTTTATTTGAGAGAGAGAGTGAGTGAAAGCATGAGAGAGGAGAAAGTCAGAGGGAGAAGCAGACTCCCCGTGGAGCTGGGAGCCCGATGCGGGACTTGATCCCGGGACTCCAGGATCATGACCTGAGCCGAAGGCAGTTGCTTAACCAACTGAGCCACCCAGGTGCCTGTGAGGAGCTTGTTTTTACTTTTTTATTTTTTAAATTTTATCACATGGTCCTGTTGTCCCCATTTGTGATGTTGAGATTGAACTGGGTTCAGGAAGTGTGATCCTGCCTTGCTATTCAGACAGTGTTACGTGGAAACTATATGTTCATGTTTCTTTTTATTGTCGTTGCTCAAATCCAGTGTTAAGTCATTTTTAAGAGTTGCCACATTTTAATATGCATAGCGTTCTTTTCTCCAACTCATCACTTTCAGCTCTGTTATTAAGCACAACTTCGGTAAAGCCTGTCAAAATATACTTTAGAAGTCTTGGAACTTTGAAGGAGATAGGATTTAGATTAGTGCCCTAGGATGCAGAAATGGTTCAAGACACATGAAAAGCAAATAAAGAATGAAAATCAATAATTCAGTAGAAGCAAGAAAAAAAGCCACAAGTACGAACCCCAATAGTCTCTAGAAACATTGGGACTAACTACACTTCCCGAGACATATGGGATTAGAATTTGAATTTTAATCTTGAAGGCAAAAATGAGATCAGCACACTGGAGAGGCCCAACAACTGATTCATTCATCCAAAAATTTACCTAAGGGGTTGTTACCCAGTAAAACAGTTTTAGCCCTACTACGGACTGAATATTTGTGTCTTCCCACCACCACGACCACCAAACTTATCTTAGAATCCAAAGATCCAATGTGATGGTATGAAGAAGCGGGACCTGTGGGAGGTGGTTAAGTCTTGAGGAAGGAGCCCTCATGAATGGAATTAGTGCCTTTCTAAGAGACTCCACAGAACTCTCCCACTCCTTCTGATATGTGAGGACACGGTGAGATCACTGTCTATGTACAAGAAGCTGGCCCCACCAGAAAACACCTTCCTGGCATCTTCATCTTGGACTTGCCAGCCTCCAGATCAGTGACAAACTGTTGTTTAAGTCAACTACTCTATGGTATTTTTGTTGGAGCTGCTGAAAAGGATGAAGACAAAGTGCTCTGCACTTTTTTCTTTTTCTAAACTAGATAGTTGTAATTTCTAAACTTAATGTTATGCAGCATTTTTGATGAAAGTAATTTTAGGTTACTGAAGACAAACCACCATAGAAGTGAACATGCGCACAAAGAAATTTATGTTCCCAGGAGGAAGAAGAAAGCATAGTGTTGTGTCTGCTTGAGGGAGTCTTCTTGTTAAGTTGTGATCCATGAGGTTATGAATATGTTATTCTTCTTTTTTTAAACTTCAAAAGATGAGATAAGTAAACACTAGAAAGAGGTATATATTTGTCATCGTACTGAAGTGTAAGTATGCCTTTATAAATGAAATTTATATGTATGCCTTTATAAATGAAAATATCTGGGTTTCTGCAAAGTTACGTTCATTTAATCTTCAGGATAGCGCTGTGAGTTTAATGGATCAGAAAACTGTGCTCAGTGTAGATAGAAGGCCTTGACACCAACAGAATTGACTTGGAAGCAAAGATTCTTGACTCCATTTCCAGTGCTTTCATTATGCCACCAATAAACTGGAAAATAATGACAGGTAAATTGTCAGAAGAATCAGAAAGTGTCCATAATGTAAATTAAGAAAAAAGAAATGAAAATATAAAGCATTAAAATAAATAATTAAAATATCAAGTATTCTACATATAAAGTATATATAAAATATTAAATATAAATTTTTAAAATATGTGTGAAAATATGCTTTTCTGGTCTTTTAAAATTTTTTATCTAAAAATAACTTAATAACTATAATTTTTTTTTAAAGATTTTATTTATTCATTTGACACAGAGAGAGAGATTACAAGTAGGCAGAGAGGCAGGCAGAGAGAGGAGAGAGGAGGAAGCAGGCTCCCTGCTGAGCAGAGAGCCCGACGTGGGCCTCGATCCCAGGACCCTGGGATCATGACCTGAGCCGAAGGCAGCGGCTTTAACCCACTGAGCCACCCAGGTGCCCAATAACTATAATTTTTAAGGCTGTAAAAAAATACAAGCCATGAACACCAAAAGCTATATTTTTCTTCTTTTGCAAATTGCAAAACAGTGATATAAAATATCCCATAAAGTTTTTTATACTTTGGTAAAAGGGAAAATAATTTTAATTAGCAGCTGTATTTATAAAATATAATGTAAACATATGACATAGTAGTTTTAAGAACCATTTGAATTTTATATTGTATATTTAAAATTCATAAAACACAGTAGGGTGTCTCTATCTCTGTTTTGATTGGCATCTATTTGAAGTATCTCATATTTGTTCTTATGTAAGATAGGACAATGTTCTCCAAAACCTATGTGACTTTCAGTATTTACAGAAATTTTCATTCCTTTGTATACATCTCATGTTCTGAAGGAACATCTGTCAATTGCAATCTGACTTGAAGAAGTTGGAGTACATGCTTTCTTTTTGATTTGGTACATTATAAGAAGGCAGACTGAATTGCACTTGAGTAATAATTTGGAATGAGGCCCTAAATAAGACTTTTTTGAGTTAGCTTATATGGCTGTTCCAAGATTCAGATAAAACTGTCCAGTAGAGTGAGTGATAAATTCTCTGGTTTTCTAATCTCAGATAGAATTAGTAAGAGGACTCTTTAGCAATTTATCAACAATTTCTCTACATGCACTATGATATCCTTGGTATTGTGGGAAATGAAAAGTACCATAATACAGAATCCCTGTCCTAAAGAAGTTTATAGTTTATGGGAGAAGACAGGTGTTTAAGTATATACACAGCAATGTGAATTAAACCGCAGCTCTCTACAATTCCTGTCATGACAATTTGCCCAGTGATAAAAAGAGATAATAAAATCTAGGAACAGAGAAATTTCTAAGGTATGAAGCATCTTATATTAAACCCTGCCCCCACACCAAAACATAAAATAAGAATTTTTTAATTTATCCTGGTGAAATCTGAAAAGCCACTTCCTAGTACCTAGTATGGCGATATACACTTAGAAGTTTGCTAGGCTTATATCATATCATCAAGTTTTTACAACATCTTTGAAATTAGTGGTATTAACTCTATTTTATTGATGGAGCAATTACAGGTGACAAAGCCTTGTTGTTTCTTCAAGTTCCCTCAGACGGCAAGCCAAGGTAAGAACCCAGATACTTAAGACTTGAATATTTGTTTTGTTTTTTTTTTTTAAAGATTTTATTTATTTATTTGACACGGAGAGAGGGATCACAAGTAGGCAGAGAGGCAGGCAGAGAGACAGGGAGAGGAGGAAGCAGGCTCCCCGCTGAGCAGAGAGCCCGATGCGGGCCTGATCCCAGGACGCTGAGATCATGACCTGAGCCGAAAGCAGAGGCTTTAACCCACTGAGCCACCCAGGCGCCCAAGACTTGAATATTTGTATTCATTCTACTGAACCATTCAATATTGTTACTAAACATTTTAATTTAAATGGATAGATGTCATTCAGGTGCATTTTAGAAGTTCTGCTGATACCCATCCTGGATGTCTCTTTAAAGCCTATCTGCATAGCCATCTTTAGGTACTCTTAAAGAGAATGTATTCGAGATTATCCTTCAGTTTTTAAAAAGTTAAGAGAGGAGCTTTGGAACGTAGAAAGTTTTTCCTCTTTGGGACCAATACTTTTTCTATGTCATTCTGGAAAAAATCACTTTCCAAGGAAGTAAGACATAATCTCAATAGAGGTAGTGTTTTGTTTGATGATATGTGTAAGCAGCATACGATATTACGCGTTAATATTAATGAAGGGAGGAAACATACACAGAAACTTCGTGGCCTAATGCCTATCTCCTGCCTCAAGACACACCCTAAGGTCTGCACGTTGGCTCCTCCCAACCTTCTTGCCCATCTGGAGTCTCCCCTTCGTTCTCCTCGTTCTTTCTTTTACTCTCACTGTCTTTTTCACTTCCTCCCTCATTTGTCTCTTATTCTTTATTTTCTTCATCACTTCCATCTCTTTCTCTCTCCTTTCTTCCTTTTTCCACTCTGTCTTTTGCTCTCTTCATCCCTTTCTCTGTCTCCTCATTTTATTCTCCTTTTAAGTGAAACCATCTCTCTCTCTCTCTCTCTCTCTTTTTTAATGCTACACTGTAAAAAACATTGTCTCTCCCAAAGTATTTATTCCTCTGCTATTCCTATTTGTTGCTTGGAACACTTTTTAAGTGTATTTATTTATTTGTTTATTCAGAGTCATGAGCTTAATATATGACAAAGCAAGCATTGTAAATCAATAATGAAGAGATAGCACGTCAGTGCTTGTTAGAAATAATCAAGTTAGGTCCTCATCTCTGTAATGACCACTTGTCTCCTGGTGGTTTCCCCAGCCCAAAATATTTCCCCTTCCTCATAACTACCCCTCCCCTGATTCTTTGATATAAAAAAATCAGATCCTCAGAGAATGGCTTGCTTGGGCCACTTTTAAATATTCCTGTGGGGGAACATTGGATGGAAACAGCTGCATTCAAAAGAAAAGTTTCTGACAAGGAACATATGAAAAAAAAATTACAGCAATCACTTTCACAACCCTGGTTAAGCCAAAATTTGTTTGTGTTGCTGATTGTTCTATAGTAAAAACTGCCATCAATGAACAATGCTTTCCATTCTTAGCACATTTAGAAATTATGTAAATTAAAAGAGGAGACAAGAATATTCTGATGTGCTTGAGTATATCTCTGTGTAATGACCACAGTTGTCCCATTTATCTCTTCAAACTGTCAGTATCAGAGAATTCCAGTGGAGAGCCCACATTAAAAAGGCAAATGAATCATAAATAAGCTTGCTCATCCTTTCTGCAGATGACTGTCTAGCTTTTTGGTTTAGCTTTATTTGAAATATACATGTCTGGTGGAAGCTAATATGGGCCTTGGAAGGGATAATGAATAGGGAATGCATCCATTCATAATGGTAAGAGAGACTTTAAGTGTTGAGGCTTTTAAATTTCTTTTTTTTTTTTTAAAGATTTTATTTATTTATTTGACACAGAGAGAGAGATTACAAGTAGGCAGAGAGGCAGGCAGAGAGACAGGGAGAGGAGGAAGCAGGCTCCCTGCTAAGCAGAGAGCCCGATGCGGGCCTCGATCCCAGGACGCTGAGATCAAGACCTGAGCCGAAAGCAGAGGCTTTAACCCACTGAGCCACCCAGGCACCCGAGGCTTTTAAATTTCATTTGGTATCTGACATGTAGGATTATCTGTATTTGGATTTAGAGCTATCAAAATTTCCATGAAAATGGCATGGGAAAAAGATAGTGGCTTGAAATGCAAATACATTCTTCAAGTCAAGAAGTAAATATTTCTTACATTGGCATCAAGTTTTATCTGCTGTAAATAAATGTATATTTTTGTTACTAGTTTAATGTTGTCAAATTTATATTATTAAGTATATCATTAAACAGACAAATATGGTGAGGTTTATTTTGTGGCAGACAGTGTTGATCGCCTACCCAGTAGCTATCATATTTCTCTGATACCCCTGTCCTTAAATGTCTGCGTGTAATTCCTGAGATGCTGAAGTTAGATCAGGGCAGTCATCAAGGACATGCTTATGTGACATAATGAAAAAATCGAAGGTTTTAGGAACCTTGATGAGCTTCTGAATTAACGTTGGAATTGTTCAAACTCTGAATTTTAGTTGGGCAAGATCAGAGACTGGGTGGACCCTTGTTAGAGATGATGGTTTTTCTAGTTTACTGTGAATCTATTGTATTCTTGTGGTCCCAGAGAAAAGTTTTACTTTTGCAGCAGTAACATGAAACAAATGGTTGCATTTTGACAGCTTGTGTAGCAGTGACGTTTGAGGACACATATCACATTCACTTGGAATGATCTCTCAGGCCTTTGTTTTTTTAAGATTTTATTTATTTATTTGACAGAGAGAGAGAGAGAGCACGCACATAAACGGGGAGTGACAGGCAGAGAGAGAGAGAGAGGGAGAAACAGGCTCCCCGCCAAGCAGGGTAGTTGATGCTGGGGCTTGATTCCAGGGTCTCTGGTATCGTGACCTAAGTTGAAGGCAGACCCTTAATGGCTTAACCAATTCACTGCCTGAAACAACCAGGCACGGCAGGCTTTTGTTGTTATGCAGAAAACTATGGAACAATCCTAACTTCTCAGAGAGACTGGCAGAATCAAGACCTTGTTTCCTGTAGCAATGGTCTCAATAACTCATTCTCCTATGAACTTTTACTCATTCTCTGACCCACTTTTCCTGATCCTTCACTCCTGTTTCTCAGAGAGCTTTCCAAATAATCTATACCTGTACCAGTGTCCTTGTATCAAGCTCTGCTTTTAGGCAGATCTCCCGCTAATACACCAATTGTCAAATATATCTAGTATCATAATTTTAGAAATTTAAATTATATACTTTCCAAATGATTAGACATAATCAAATTAAGAAAGTTTTGATTTTGCTTGGTTAAACCAACTGATTGTAGACTGACTGCTATTGAGGGCTATAAATCTTATATTTGACTGGTGAAGGAGAATGGGTATGCCTAGTATGGAAACCAGTGCCGAGAATTGCTGATGCTAAGGTAAAGCTCACAACTGGGAGTAAAATTAGATCTCAGAAATCTGAATCTCAAGCATAATTTATTGAAAACCTAATTAGAGTTTTCCTGTGTAACTCAAAGATAAATGTAATTTTAGTTTGGCCATGATTTTAAGAGTTTGGTAGTGTTTCTACTATGATTGCTATATCAATGCTCATTGCATTCCTACCACCAAACTTCTCCCCTCATGACCCCTTCCCACAACTTATAGAAAATTTTCTGTATGGAGTCTTATATCATCCTAGCCCAGTTTAATTGACTATCATCATATGGTATATGTAATCACTATATATGGACATTATAAAAGCCTTAAAATCATGAGATAAAATTTCAATTTGGAATGGTTTAATTGATTTTAGATTAAAAATTTTTTTTTGGTAACCAATAAATGGATAGGCAAATAAGGTATATAATTTAAAAATGACTAGGCATTAAGTACGAATATACATTTTTATCAATGGTATTTTATAAATGTAATTTAGACCTTGAATATATAGGAGACATGTAAGCAATTGCAATCAAATACCTGTGGTCATAATGCACTCTCCTCCCTCCTGGTAACTTCATAGAATCATCAAAACTTTACTATATATGTACTCTCTACTAAAATCGTATGTTTATTGGAGGCAGGTGCAATGTCTGATTTATCTTTACTGCACCCACTGTATATTACCATAGTGCTTTACATAAATACTTTATACTTCACCTCCCCCTCACACACACTCTCCTGAATTTCAGAATCATATTACCAACTGCCTACTTTACATCTGCACTTGGATGCCTCATGGCAATTCAAGCTAACCATGCCCATATCCAAACAGTTGATTCCACCCTGAACGAAATGAATTCTTTCCATTGTCCTCTCATTTTAGTAAATGGAAATGCCATATGTTGGTTGCTCAGGCCAAAGTCTTGGGTATTCATCTTTGGCAACTCTCTTTTCATCACAACACACATCTATTCCATAAAAAACCCTAAAAAGCAAAAAACAAAAAACCTCTATTAGCTTTTCTTTCACTATTGATCTACTTGACCACTCCTGACCATCTCTAACCTTAACATCCTTTTCCAAATCATCTTATGTCTCATTGAATTATTGCAGTTCCTTCCTTATTGACCTCCTTTCTCCCACTTTCTTCCTCCCTTTCTGTGGATTCCCCACTCAAATATCAGAGTTTTCTGGATCACTGAGTCAAAGTGTACCTTGTCGTTCGTGATCTGGACCTCTATTACTTCTCTTACCTTATCTCTTGATATTCTCGCTCTTGTCTACTCTGCTCTAGGAACATTTCTTCTTTACTGTTCTTTGGATCTGCCAAGGATCCTTTTGTCTCGGGACTGTTACACTTATCATTTCTTCTGCCTGATACGGTCTTACTTTTTTTTTTATTATTTGCCCCAGGGGTACAGGTCTGTGAATCATCAGGCTTACAACTTTCACAGCATTCACCAAAGCACAAACCCTCCCCAATGTCCATAACCCATCCACCCTATCCCTACCCTCCCACCCCCCAGTAACCCTCAGTTTGTTTTGTGAGATTAGGAGTCTTTTATCGTTTGTCTCCATCCCCATCCCATCTTGTTTCATTATTCTTCTGTCCCTACCCCCCACAACCTCCCTCCCTGCCCTAATATGGTCTTACTTTAAATATCCCATGTCTTACACTCTGTATTAGTTTTCTAGGGATGCCGTAACAACATACCACAGACTTATGTAACAGAAATTCATTTTCTTTCATGTCATTGGCTAGAAATCCAAAATCAAAGTATCAGCATGGTTCAGTTTCTCCAGAGGACTCTCTCCACTTGTCTTGTAGATAGCTGCCCTCTTCCTATGTCCACACATGGCCTATGTAGACCTGACGTTTCTTATCCTTCTTATAAGGGCCTCAGTTCTATTGGAATAGGGCCCCATCCTTATGACATCATGTAACCTTAATTATCCCCTTAGGGACCTTATCTCCAAATACAGTCACATTGTGGTTAGGGCTTCCACCTACAAATTTTGGGAGAGTATAATTCAGTTTATAACATTTTATTATTATTTTCATGCCTCACTTTACCAGCAAGGGTTTTTCTGACCAGGCTTTGAAAATTGCATTCCACTCACCATCACCCTTTCATCCCTTCAGAGACTAGTTTTGCTTTTTTACGTTCCAGATAGTGTGGATGCATGCATCCATTTTCTTTTAAGAGTGATGGTAGCATGGGTAATAGTTCAAGATCTGGATTAGAAGGTTGATAGAAGAGGGGGCTCATGGGAGGGGAAAGGTGCATTCTTTAGGCAAGGGGAGAAGAGTAGACCACCTGGACATCTGAACTAGGCTATGAATATCACTGGTTTTTTGTTTATTTGTTTGTTTTAAAGGTTTTATTTAATTATTTGATACATACAGAGAAAGAGAGAGAAAGCATGAGAGGGTGTAGGAGCAGAGGGAGAAGCAGACTCCCCACTGAGCAGGGAGCCCAATGTGGGGCTCAATCCCAGGACCCTGGGATCATGACCTGAGCTGAAGGCAGAGGCTTAACCAATTGAGCCACCCAGTCACCCTGGATATTACTATTAGACTTGGACCAAGAAAGAGCAACAGTAGGAGTTAAAATGGAGCCCACTCAGCCAGAGGCACACTCCAACAAACCTGAAACTGCATATCCCATCAGTTTAACTGACACCAATAGAGTGCCCAGGGATGGGACAGTCATACTTGGGGAGTCATCAGTCTGGAGAATAGCACAACACACTTAAGCCAGTTTTAAGACTCTGTTCATGTGATGGCATATGCACAGTAAACCCCATCATACTAGCAGACACTACCTTGAAGTGTAGCAGGGGAAAAGAGGTGAACGGAAACACTGCCTATATATCTCAAAGAAACCAATCTCCTATAAGTATATCTCAAGTTATAAAAATAAAATGAGATATCCAGACTTGACATCCCCCGTCCTCAAAAAAAATGAACTTTTGTTCTTTTATTTTACTCTTCTTACCCAGTGCTTGCATGGGATGCAAGAAGTATCCATGAGGATATGTCACTTTTAGAGAATAAAGAACTATATTGTTCTGCAAATTTGAGTGTACTATGCATAATTCCAGAAAAACTAGAAATCCTATTCCAGGAAAACTAATGCTAGAGATCACGTATATATTTTGAAGTATATGCATGTTTAAGCTTGTTCAGACTCAACTTATACATGAAATTCACTCTTGGTTCTGTCAGATCATTGATTTGACATTGATCTGATTTGATTATACGTAGATAGATGATATCAGCTCTAATATGAGGAAGTAGACAATGCAAAGTAATTAGTCACAAAGCTCTTTTGTAAGCCTCCAATATAATGAACTCTGGGCAAATTAGCCCGTAAGCATAATATCTCCCATTTTAATTTGATTTCTGAGCTCCAGAATTAGGAGAGCCATCAGTAAGATCCGTTGTTATTTTGCCCAATATAATTAGAGGGTCAGCAATTTGATCTTGCCTTGATGACAAAACAATTATGTATGGCATCCCCTTTCCCATTTTGGAAAAATAAAAGCCTGTGCTTACTTAGGTTTCTTTTCTAATTAAGTAGAGTTAGTCCTGGTTTCACAGGGATGGCATGAGCAAGGCATAAATGTCAGAACTAAAGCTCAGTGTGAGTATAAAAATTATCCCAGGCAGGAGGACTCACAACCACAACAACCATGATTCTCCAGCACCCTCACCTTATTACCCTCCTGTCTCTGTATGAACTACAAGCACTGTTTTTTGTCCCTCCCGTGAATGTCATGGTGCCTCTCCCCTCCCACCTGGCCTGCGTCTGCCTGTGAGCTCCCAGCTATTCAGCTCTATGTCTGGTCATGTCATAGTTCTCCATTCTGTACTACTGAAGTTGGGAGTTTTCAATGGAATTACATTTTCTAGTTTCTCCAGCAAACTACAAGAAAAGAGAAATCAATAAAATGTTATAACAATTTAAAAATGAACAGTTGTTTGCTATTTTCTTTCTCTCTCTCTTTCCCTTCCTTCCTTCCTTCCTTCCTTCCTTCCTTCCTTCTTTTCTTCTTTCTTTCTTTCTTTCTTTTTTCCATAGTGGAAGTTTGAAGTTCTGTCAACTCCCTTGGTAAACCATTCCAATTACTTGTACACTTTGATGACAAAATTCTCTTAAAAGACTCTTGAAATTTTTGATATTCTCTTAAACCCATTTCTTACCTGTTAGCAGTCAGTATTCAATATTGTGGCCCATAAGTCAGATGATAGTTCTTTTTTTAATTTATTTTATTTTTAAAAAAGATTTTATTTATTTATTTGACAGAGAGAGAGAGATCACAAGTAGGCAGAGAGGCAGGCAGAGAGAGAGGGGGAAGCAGGCTCCCTACTGAGCAGAGAGCCTGATGTGGGGCTCGATCCCAGGACCCTGAGATCATGACCTGAGCCGAAGGCAGAGGCTTTAACCCACTGAGCCACCCAGGCGCCCTCAGATGATAGTTCTTAAAGATGGCTTACATTTACCATGTTAACGTTCTTTGCCTTTTTGTTCCCCACTTAACACTTGGTTTTTCCCTGACTTATAAAAATAGGAGTATGTACTATATATGAAATGGATGAATCTCTACTTCTATCATTAAATAGACAATGTTCCAAATTGCTTTTTTCAAATGATCTCTTATAAAGTCAGCCAGTGATAGCAACCTGAATACACCAAAGAAAATGGGACCAAAACACACAGTGCACCTTATAGACTATAACAGAAGAACAAAAAGTGACAGTTTTTAATGCAAAGAATTTTCAACTTTAAAACAAAATGAAATCCTATAAAGCTCTGCTTGAATAGTGAAATTTGCCAAGTACATGAATCTTCCCTTCTAATCTTAGTTTACTTGTCTTAGCTACAGGATAACCCCTCATCTGAAGTAAAGTCATCTGATACCCATTTTAGGGCTTGTTCATTTACCTACCAGTTCTTACCAAAGCGAAGTTCCTAGAGCCAGGCTTCTTATGTGTCAGAAAAGCAGGTGTACAGATATCTGCTGTGGAAAATTTAGCTGTGTCACTTTGAGCAAATTGCTCAACCTTGCTGATTTTGTTTTTATCGGTGTAACATGAACCATCATACCATCTTTATAAAATAGTTTTGAGGATTAATGAAATAATAAAGAAATTTAAGCACTTTGTATGGTGCCTAGAAAATAATAAAAGCTTAATAAATGATCGTTGTTTTGTTTCTTTTGTTTTATTATTATTCCCAATTTTCTTGTGGAGAAGAAATTCTTTCTGGGAGTTTTGTTCTCTCCAAGTATTGTGTAAGACATATTGACAGGTTATAATTAAAAGGTATTTCTCCTCTTGTTGTAGGAAAATAGGTATGTCTAGGAAGCCCCCTTGTAACCTTGCATCCTTTCTGGTCACTAGGTTACATAGAAAGACTTATTAGAGCATTGCTAAGTGAGTGATACATCTCTTCTTCACATATGACATCAGGTCTCCTACAAAGTGCCTGTTTTGAGCTTTCAGAAGAGAGTAGAAATGATTCATCCGTCCTATATCCACTGAGTTGTTGAAACCCTGAGATAATTGTAAAATGTAGTTGAAAATTCTTTAACACTCCTCCCATTGATAGATAGCATTTATATCTTTTCCTCTTTATCTGTACAGACTTGTAACTGCATACCCAATAGAGTACAGCTGTCCTGACTCCAGGTGACTTCTAAGGCTAGCAGATATAAAGCCATGACACTTCTGCTCTTTTTCATGGAGCCCTGAGCTACCCTGTGAAAAGTTCAACTACAGTGAGGCAGCCATGCTGTGAGGAAGTCCAAAGAACATGGAACGGACATTTGTAGCTCCAGCAGAGAGTTTCAGTTAAGCTCAGAACTGCAGTCATCCCTGCCCAGGTGCCAGGTATGTGAATGATAAGCCTCCAGCTGAGTGTAACCACACCCCCACCCAGCCTTTCAGTCCAAGTCAGGGGAGTCTTCCCAGCAGATGTCCCCAGACAGTGCGAAACAGAGTCAAACCGTCAGTTCTGCCTTGTCCAAATTCCTGACCCACAGAATCTCTGAGCATAATAAAATGGCTTTTCTTTTATGCCACTTATACTCATGGGGTAGCTTGTTATGCAGCAATTTATAATGGGAACACTCTCAGAATTTTAGTAGATCTGCTGGGACAGAGAGGTGATTAAGTAGCAATCAGTTAAAAATTTTCCGAAGAAATCTATTCAGATGAAGGCCAGGAGGGCTGGGAACAGAGTGTGCTCAAACAGACTACTTCAGGGGAACCTGCCATATGGCAATATATAGGATTGAGAATTAACTTCCAGATTAACTTCAAAAATTAACTTCAAGAAAGTCTAGACTACCAGGTTTAGGGGACTAATGTAACAGAGTTCTATCTTCTAAAGAAGAAGATGTAGAGGAAGATATTAAATAGACAACAACACACAGATTTAAACATAGTAATCCATGTTAATCAATTACTGAGGAATCAGCAAAAATATCGATTGGACTCTGAACTATATCAGTTAAAGCTAATCTGTGCATGTTACTGAGTATTGCCAGATTTCTTAATTACAAACAAGGTGCTTTATCTGTAAGGCACGGAGGTTTGAAATTCTCTAGGATATTGTAAAAATACTGGTGTGTTCCAGGAAGATAATTGTTCTTTCATGTTAAACATATATCTCCACCAATAATTTATTTCAGTATTAAAATTTAAAAACAAAATAAAAAATTTCTTTCATAAAATATTCATGTATACCTTCAGAAACAAGATCTATACATTATAGATTAGTCAGTCCAAAACCTATAAGGGTATTTGACACATGACAAAGTAACTCCATTTGGGAACAGTGACAATTAAGAGATTTCAAAAAGAGATGAAGCATTTCAATTGAAAAGCCAATAAAAACGTGAGAGTTTTTAAAAATGCTTTGCTTTTGGAGCACCTGGATGGCTCATTCGGTTAAGCATCCCACTCTTGATTTTGGCTCAGGTCATGATTTCAGGTCTTGAGATCAAGCCCCACGTGAGGCTCCACACTCAGGGGGAAGCCTGCTTTGGATTCTCTCTCTCCCTCTTTTTCTGTCCCTCCCCTCCAATTCCCCAACCTTGCATACATGCTGTCTCCCTCTCTCAAAAAAAAAAAAAAAAAAAAAAAAGAGCTTTGCTTTCTTTAATATGGTTTGACTGTTTCAAAAATGAATGCAGATGCTTTTTCTAACAGAACTATGTAAAATTGTTAAAAGATATATTGTGGCATGTATACATAAAAACAACATACAGACATTTGTCATGACTTACATTATCACCAAATTTGGAGCTGTTTGCAGCAGATGACTTGACACTAACGTCAAGAATATGATAGTTCATAGTTCTTAGATAAGGAATTATTTATTTTTCTTCAACTCTGTCCCATATATGCCTGTTTCTGCTTCTACATTTTCTTGGTGAGCCTCTAGACTATTACTGGACAACATTTTGCTACTAGCTAAGATCTTTGAGGTAAAGATTAGCATCCAGATGCAATACTCTTTCTTGCACCTCTTGCCGGAAGCACATACACAAAGATGGAAACTTGCAGCATGTTACCCATATTCTTCAGCTGTAAACAGGAGTACAAATTGAGACTAGAATCTTTTCCACAGATGACCCATTCTTTCGGTGAACTTGGGAACTGTAGGGATTGTTAAACCTTTCTTATACATCCTGGATATCCTGGCTTAAACCATAGACCTTAATAATTTTTTACTGTAATTATGCATAAGGGCTTGTAAATTTGCAAACCATTTGATTTTTGATTGATTGACTTTGTTTTATTAAGATATCATTGGCATATAAAATTATAAGGAATTTAAAGTGTGCATTGGATTTTCACTTGATTTTTCTTTTTGCCTCAGTTGGAAAACAGAGGGTTGGAAGAAGGTATGAGTACTAGGATTATTATTAATCCCCTAACAAAGGTCTGAGAATATTTTATAAACTGCTTGGGGAAGATTTGTCCTACATCTTCAGAAGAAGAAGAGATGTAAACTAAATCTCGTTTGATGGCCAGGCCTTGCAGCTTTCATGTTTCATGAAAGTGAGGGCCTTGGTTCCAACTCTGGCAGTTTCCCAGAAGAAAGTTCAGAGGTAACTTTGAAGTGTTGTTACAGATAACATCTGTATTTGATGCTTGCAGGAAACAGAGCTTTTGAGTATATATGTGACATATTACAGAAGTACATCCTACTGATAGTTTGGGTTTTTTTTGTTGCCTAAACATATAATGGAAAGCATAGTATTAATCTTCATATGCTCCTGTGCTGGTTTACTAGAGTTGGCATTACAAAGTACCACAAACTGGGTGCTTAAAACAATAAAAATGGACCGTCTCATAGTTCTGGAGGCTAAAAGTCAAAGATCAAAGTGTTAGTAGGGCCATGAAACCTGTGAGGGGAATCCTTCTTTGTTTCTTGTCAGCCTCTGGTGGTTTTCTGTCAATCTCTGCCTTTGTTGTCCGATGATATTCCCCCCGGTGGGTGTGCGTATCTATGTCTCTTCTGTTCTTATAAGGACTCCAGTCATATTGGATTAGAAGTCTGTACTCCAGTATGACCTCATCTTAATGGGTTATGCCTGCAATGATCCTATTTCGAACTAAGGTCGTTCTGAAGTACTGGAGGTTAGGGCTCCAACAGAACTTCTGAGAGTACACAGTTCCACCCATAATGGTCTCCTAAGAGTAATTCTTAGTTTTATTTTAGTCTACAGTTTTAGATCACATTTTCTTCCCATTTCCTAAATTGCAACAGTTAGAGCAAATTATAGACAGGCACATTTATGTATAGTCTAGTATTTCCAAAATATATAATGATTTTAACATCTAGCTGTCTCAGAAGCTCCTTTCCCACATCCTTCCTTTTTATTTTTTGTCTTTCTTTGTCCTTTATAAAAGGGCAAATGATGCAAGAATACATCCCCAAATGATTGAATTTATCTGCAAATTGCTTCCAGGTGCTCATATCACTTTCTCTCCATCTTCAATTGAAAGACAAAAAAAAAAAAAAGATTCAATGTCACTGAAGAGCAAAATTGTGAGGAATTTAAATAGTTTTAGTTTTCACCTCATTTTCCTTCTGAAATATTTCTTGTTTACATTTCTCTGGTTTACTTTACTTATACTTATCATATTACATCAGTAGTACTGTGTGAAATTTTTATTCATTCTTAATTTTTCAGTTACCAACGTAGCACGTGGCTCACAATAGGCACCAAGTAAGAGTTGATTGACTTCAGTGTCGCGTTTTCAAGTGCCTTAATTCACTCGAGGGTACCTGAAGTATCACAACCTCAAAAGAATTTTTTGGTAAGAAACCAGTCAGAACAGATGAGTCATAAATACACAAAAGAAAGAGTGTATAAATACACTTTTAAAATTTATATTTATGAATACTTATAAAAGAGTATAAATACACAATTTAATTGAATGTTGTCTCATCTTTGACTCATGGAAGTCCCAGCGCACTAGCTCCTGCGTCCTTGTTTTCAGGCAGTGTTCTAAATTCTCTGTCTATATTCAGAGCCATTCATTTCTCCAAGGAACCTGGTTTCTTTTTACTAGGGGACAGTATTTCGAAACCAGTATCTGGGGCCTAGACATCCTTAGGATACTGAGGTGTCATTATTTCTAAGCCCTTTGAGTGGATACAGCTAGAAAAATAGTTTTAGAGAATACAAACATATATTAATATGTCCAATTCTCAAACAAACTCAGCATTCATCCTTACCCTCCCTACTCCTCATTTGCCTTTACCTTCTTAGTAAGTGAAAAGTTGGTTTTCAAAAATAGTTAGTATATATACTCACTTGCTTCATTCCAGAATATATTAAAAATAATTTTGAATCGTACCACCAATGCCTTTACCAACAAAAGACCTATAAATCAATCTCAAGACTTTTTCTTTGAAGATCTTTCGCTCTTAGATTTTATTCCTTGAGACGGGTGTTAAAAAGCTATGTGAAATAATTAGTCTGTGTTTTCATACTTTGAAGTTGATATAAATTTAAATTTTATAATTTCTATTTTTAGTCAATTTGAAGATTTTTTCCATACTTTATTTTGTATTTTAAATCTGCAAAAAATGGACATGTATTAAAATTCACACTACTTAAAAAATATACTTGGAAAATTCAGACTCCCATTCCTAGTCCCTCACCTATACCATCCACCCTGCAAAAGTAACATTTTTCATTAATATCTGGTTTATCCTTCCTATGTTTCTTTTCTTTATGCAAAAATAAATGTGCACATCTCTCTCACACACACACAACACACATATTCTTATTTCTCTTTCTCTCTTGCACAAAACTAGCCTACCATATACATTCTTTCATATCTGTCCTTTTTCATTTGACAATTCATGCTGAAAAGTACTGTCACTCTGTGGAGGTCTTCCTCGTTGTGCTTAAACGTCATGGTGCTACATTATGTGAACGCATCGCACCATAAGCTTTTCAGGCGTCTCTTATGATTGTAGTATATGTGGTTTCCATTGTCTTACTTTGCCACATCACTCCAGAATGAATAAGCAATAAGTGTGTGCATGTATTGTTTCATGTTGGTGGGAGTGTAGCTCATTGACAACTTCTCATAAGTGTAGCACATTATTCTTCTAAATTCTCATAAGTGCAATTCTCATGAGGTAGTCATGCTTGTAATTTTGATGGAAATTCATCAAATTCCAATCAATAGTGGTTGCATCATTTTGCTGTCTGACAAGCAAAGTCAGATAGTGACTACTTTTTAGAGATTAATCTAAGAAGTTTATTGTTATCATATAAAATTTTTGCCAAGTATTGTCACAGTGAAAAAGATTTTACTTAAGTTTTACTCTGAGTAAATTTAATGATCTTTTCATATGTTTAAGGGACCTTTGTCTACATTTTTCTATAAGGTGCTTTCCTTGACACTTTGATTTTTTTACCTTTTTATTTGAACTAATTTCATATTATAGGAAGTTACAAAAACAATAGTGTACCCCTAGTCTTCACCCAGTTCCCCCTAAAGTTAATATCTTACATACCATAGTACACTTATCAAAACCAGTCAATTAACATTTTTTTAACTTCACACCATATTCAAATTCGATCAGTTTTTCTACCAATGTCTTTTCCTGTTCTAGGATCCTAGATACATCTATTTGATTTTGAGAACTATTTATATATTCATGGTAGTGGTTCTTTTCCTGTGATTGAATTTGCCAATATATTCTCCCAATTTGTCACTTGTCTATTCCCTCTCTCTAGAATATCCTTCTTTCTTTCTCTTGACTCCACTTACGTATGTTTGGCTATTTGTAAGTTGGTTAAATTCTGGTAATTCTCTCTCATACCCCTCTCAGAGTTTTCTCCACAGCATCTATCAGTTGTCAGACTTTTATGTTTGTTTACTTACTTGTTTTGTCTCTCTCCTCATTCAACTCTAAAAGCCATGAATGCAGGATCTGTGTTTTGTCACCACCATACAAACAACTGGAAGCCTACCTGCTACATATTAACTTTTTACCATCATCAATTGAGTTTCTTAAGTAAATCATCAAAAAGTGTACCAGAGAAGAAACCATTGAGATATGTGAGGTTATTTAGTTTAAAACAAAGAAGGCTAAATAAGAATATGATAAACATTTTCAAATATTTAAAAAGTGATCATATAGACTAATTTGATTTCTTATATGTAACTCCAGAGGCCTGTCAGAAAAGCAAAAATCAGCCATTTTTTTCTGAAATTAGAAAATGTTTTTCTAGTATTTTTTCCTAAAATTAGAAGAATTAAAAAATGGAATAGAAGTGTCTTCTGAGCCATGGAGTATTTTGAAAAAGAAAACAGATTTCAGAGAGGTTGGAGAAGAGGTTCATGCATAAAATTGGTCTGACTAAATAAATTCTAAGTATATTTCCAAAGCTAAGATTTTATGAAGCCATGAAAAGAAACTTTCAGGGTGAATGTTGTTATAACCATTCTCTTAGAAGAAAGAACTAATTCAGTATTAACCCAAATGAATGAATTCATCATGGTGAAATTTTAGCAATTAAACAGCTAAGTGGGAACATATTATGGGTAGTAAATATTTCTGGTCACCAAAATATAATACTGTATTTATAATCTTTTCTCAGATTATCACATGGACCATGCACTAATCTGATACATTTATTAAAAAGTGAAACTATTTGTGTTACTGGTTTTTTGTTTCTTTAGACTTGAGCTGGAGTTTTGCAATTTATATATGAATTAATGAGAAACGCTAAAAACTGAGTTCTAACACCTGAAATACACATTTCTACATTAAGTATATCGTCAGATCATTAGGCTGCACCTGAAGCACATGAATTAATGCACAAGCTTGAAGAATAAGAAATTTATTTCAGTGTTTAATCTCAAATTTCATGGAACGAGCTTTTGGGAAATAACATGTCCCACTGGTCATGTCAATGTTGCCCTGTCATCCCACAGTACCCTGAAAGAAGTTCCACTCATGGGCCAACCTGCATTTAACTCCCATCTTACTCACTGACTAATGAGAAATTCAGTGCTGATATCTAATTAAGTGCTAATCTGAAGGACATAAATGCACTAAACCTAATATTAAAGTATAGCTCACATGGCAGAAGGACAAAATCTCTGAAAAGCAATGGAAGTGAATTACTAAATCAGCAAATATCAAAACCTAGGGGCTGTTTTGCTTATGGCTGGCTACTAGTTTGGAAGGGTCTGTCATTTTTCAGTTTTCTTTAAGGCAGACATTCTACATATCACCATATGCTCAAAGAAATTCTGCAATTTCATAATCTGTTCTACATCTTTTTAGTTAGATGTACTTGCCGCAGAGGGTGAGTTTGCAAATGCACCTGCACAGTTTGATGTTTATAAAAATGGCAATTATGATGATGTACCATTGAAATAAAACTTTGCTGGATAGAAATTAAAGAGTGAAAACAATGATCTGCTAAAAACTATTATTTTGTCAGGCATTCCATTCATCAGAATTGCAATTAATTTCTTCCTCTCCATCATCATTGTGGTTGAAACAAAGACCAGTAATCTCACATCTGGTTACAGATTTAAAAAGAGAACACTTCCTTCTTTCACAAAGCTCTGTAAGTATTGTGTTGACATTGTTCAAGGAGATAGTTAAAATTCTCTGGTGTTCAATGTTTTATATTTATTGTTATTTAGACTCTGGAAAATTTGCAATCCAAGTATGGAAGCAGTGTTTTATTAAAAATAAATGTCTTAAAACAGCCTCTCTTGCTTTTCAGTTGCTTTGAAATGTCTGTGATACTGAGATTTAAAAAATAATGTTAGTGCACTGTTAGCATTCACTTTACATTTCATATGAAACAGTCGCTATTTTTGTACACAAATAAAATCCAGAGTCTGCAAGGGTTAGCATTCATCTTGTCATCATATTTATAACCCAGCACTTCATTCTGGCTGAATCACCTTGCTATGTGAGTTCTGTCATGATCTCTGAATTCCCTGCCTTTATACATTCAGCTTTTCTTGCTGACTTTCTTCCTACTCTCCCTCCAGCCACTACTACTAATGTCAGAAGACAACATGGCTTTCCGTATGGTTCTTCCTGTAAATAGTTTAGAGTTTGGTTTTATGTTTGTGGTGGCTCCTTGGCTCTGTTTCTTTCCACCAATTTTCAGCTAGGCAACTGTATTAGTGTACTCTGGCTGCATTATAAAAGGGCCCCAGATTTGGTGACTGAAACAACATAAATGTACTTATGTAGAAGTCTGAGATCAAGGTGTCACAGGGTTGGTTTCTTCTGAGACCTCCCTCCTTGGTTTGTACATAGCCATCTTCTCCCTGTGTTTTTAAATGGTCTTCTATCTCTATATACCTATGTACAAATTTCCTCTTCTTATAAGGATGCCAGTCATATCAGATTAGGGCCCACGCTAATGACCCCATTTTAGCTTAATTACCTTTTTAAAGACCCTAAGCCCCAAGACAGTCACCGTTTGAGGTATATATTTTGGTAAGGTGTTTCTTAAGGCCTTAGGCCCATTTTTTAATTGGCTTGTTTGATTTCTACTTGTTGAGTTAGGAATTCTTTGTATATTTTGGATAACAGTCCTTTATCAGATGTGTCATTTGCACGTGTTTTCTCTTAGTTTGTGGCTTGTCTTCTCATTCTCTTGACATTGTCTTTTGCAGAACAGAGGTTGTTAATTTTAATGAAGTTCGGTTTATTGATTAATTCTTTCATGGGTCATGCATTTGGTCAGATGTAATTCTTCTTTGTTCCTCTACCTGTCAGGTGTTTTCTTCCTCTGGCTTCTTTCAGAATTCCTTCTTTATCTTTGATTTTCTGTCATTTGAAGATGATGACTAGAAAAATTTGAGTTTCGGGGTTTTTGATTTTTGCATTTATTCTGGGTATTGTTCTCTGAGATTCCTGGATATGTGGTTTAGTGTCTGACATTAATTTAGGGGAAGTTGTCAGTCATTATTTTATCAAACATTTCTTCTGTTTTTGCTCTCTCTTCTCCTTCTGGTGTTCCCATTATGCAACTAAAAGTACTTTTGTCGTTGTCTCCCAGTTTTTTTTTCCAATTCTTGTTCTCCTTTCCTTTTGATTTTCAAGGATTGTGTTGATATATCCTCTAGCTCAGATATTGATATGTCCTCTAGCTCAGATATTCTTTTCTCAGCTCTGTCCAGTCTACAAACAAGCTTTTCAAAGAGATTCTTATTTGTTACAGTGTTTTTTTTATCTCTAGCGTTTTTTTATTGTTGTTTTTTAAAACATTTCCCTTTCCACTTACATAGCTCATCTGTTCCAACATGCTATCTACTTCAATATCAGAACCCTTACCATTATAATCATAGCTTATAATTCCTACATCCCTACTTCATCTGTTCTGAGGTGTTCTCTCTCTCTTAAAACTGTGTTTTTTGTCCTTTGGTTGGCCTTGTACTTTTTTCCTGATAGCTTGGCAAGATGTACAGAGTGAAAGGAACTGTAAATAGGCCTTTAGTAATGTGGTGGTGACATCTGTGGGCAGGGAAGGCATTCTACAGTCCTATAATTAGGACTCAGTTTTTTAGTCAACCTATTCATCTGTATTAGGAACTTCATATGAGCTTCTCAGTGTTTTTCCTCTTTCTTTTGGTGAAGCAGTATAGGTAGAGTGGCCTAGAGTTGGATATTTCCTTTCCTCCAGGTCAGTGAGGCTCTTATAATACCCCAGCAGGTAATCCTCAGGTTAATTAGTTTCCCCTGAAGGCATTCCTTGTTAAGAAGAATAGAATTGTCCTGTGTATTTCAAAATGGTTCTTTCTACCTTCTTCCTGCCAGAACCATCAGGGGATTTCTGTCCAGTATTCACCTCAAGAATCTGGTCAAATTCCTGGAAGTTAACTCCTGACTTACCCACACTGACTTTCTGGCACTTTGCCAATTTCACTTCCAGTTTTCCTACATGGGTACTGATTCTGAAGTGGTTTCTTCTGTGATTTTTTCCTCAGGTAAGCCATGTCTTTCTGTATCCTCTGTCTTTCTAATCTTGGGAGCAATGGTTTACAATGTCTTCTCTCTTAACGATCTACGAAGAGTTGATTTTTCGCTGTTGCAGCCTTTTACTTGTTATTAAAGTAACTTCAAGATATCTTACATGTAAACAAAATACCAGAAATATTTAGATGGCTATTTTCTGGGTATAGAGGAAAGGAGGTATGCCCCTGTAACTCCTAGTGTGGTGGATGGAACCTTAACTTCAGAGTTAGAAGCATGTTTGGGTTCACAACGTAAGTCATTCTGCTTCTTCGCTGCTTTTCTGATTGTAAATGTTGACTAGGAATCACTACTACCTATGCATACAACTGTGAATCAATCCTATGTCACCATAAGAAGCTTAATAAACTGGCTTTTACAAGTAAAACATCACTGGTAGTTAATGCAGTGATTAGCATTCATAGATTTTTCAATTTCATTGAACTAAATTTGGAAAAATTTGTATAGAGAAGCACAGAGATAACATTTTTTATTTATTTTATTTTTTACTGGTTTTATTCATTTCTCCTCTCATATTATATGGGCTTTTAAGATCTCTAAAATAGAAATCTCCAAAATAGGGCGCCTGGGTGGCTCAGTGGGTTAAAGCCTCTGCCTTCGGCTCAGGTCATGATCTCAGAGTCTTGGGATCGAGGCCCACATCGGGCTCTCTGCTCAGCAGGGAGCCTGCTTCCTCCTCTCTCCTCTCTCTCTGCCTGCCTCTCTGCCTACTTGTAATCTCTCTGTCAAATAAATAAATAAAATCTTAAAAAAAAAAGAAATCTCCAAAATACATTTTTACCAGAAGCAAAAGGGATTCACTTAGCTTTTTATGTTAAGTTAGATAGGTTGAGAGACTTTTGCAAGCACCTTATTTGGATATTTATGAAGGTACTGTTTCCCTCAGAAAAAATAAAAGCCTTTATATTTCATTTGGAGCATTTTAACCTCTCTCTTTTCCCCATTAGATGTAAGTTTGATGACATATGTACATATGTAAGATTATTCTTCTCCAAGGCTCATTATCTCTTCCTTAATGCTTGGGAATTATAATCCTAATGGCTTTCTTGCTGCACTTAATGAATGATTTTTCTTGTTCTACCTGTTCCTGTCTAATTCCTTATAAAGAGAAAAAGTATTTTAGGATGGCCATAGATATACATGTAGTGATTCTCCATTAGTAGAGATTGGCAGTGCAAAGTACTCTAGTTTAAGAATATTATGTCTATCAGCCAAAGGGCACCACTCAAGCTAATGGAGTCTTCATTTCCTGTAATGACTATTCTACCCTTTACATACAAGCAAAGGACAAAGTACCAAAGAACTATTTTAGAAAAAAAAATGGTTAAGGAAAAAAAAATAGGAATCATCTTTGCAGAGATTTATGGGCATCTAAAACTTTTGATATTCCTTTAGTATTTCCTCTTTCAGTATGCTTTTTTCTGGTTCACATTAAGATGCTTATTACTTGAAGAAAATTAAACTTTAGAAGTAGACATTGTTTTTTGTTTGTTTGTTTGTTAGTTTATGGAACCCAAAAATATAAAAATGGAAAGAAGCCTAAATAAAACCTAAGAGGTTCTTTTTTTTCCCTCTTTCCTTTTTTCTTTTCAAGATCTGTAAGACTTTTATTGTAGGAAAATGTACATAACATAAAGTTTGCTATTTGGACCATTTTTAAGTGTACAGTTCAGTGGCATTAAGTGCATTCACAATGTTGTACAACCATCACTTCTACTCCTTTCCAGAATTTTTTTGTCTTCCCAAACAGAATTTCTGTACTCATTAAACAAAAATTCCCCATTCTTCTCCCTCCAGCCCTAGTAACCACTATTCTACTTTCTTTTCTTTTCTTTTCTTTTCTTTTTTTATTATTATTTGCCCCAGGGGTACAGGTCTGTGAATCATCAGGCTTTCATCTTTCACAGCATTCATCATAGCACAAACCCTCCCCGATGTCCATAACCCATCCACCCTATCCCTACCTCCCACCCCCCAGTAACCCTCAGTTTGTTTTGTGAGATTAGGCATCTCTTATGGTTTGTCTCCTTCCCAATCCCATCTTGTTTCATTATTTTTCCCTCCCTAACCCCCACGACCCCCCACCCTGCTCCTCAAGTTCCTCATATCAGAGAGATCATATGATAATTGTCTTTCTCTGATTGACTTATTTTACTCAGCATAATACCCTCTAGTTCCATCCATGTCATTGAGAATGGCAAGATTTTGTTTCTTTTGATAGCTGCATAGTATTCCATTNTCCATGTCGTTGCGAATGGCAAGATTTCGTTTCTTTTGATAGCTGCATAATATTCCATTGTATATATATACCACATCTTCTTTATCCATTCATCTGTTGATGGACATCTAGGTTCTTTCCATAGTTTGGCTATTGTGGACATTGCTGCTATAAACATTCGGGTGCACGTGCCCCTGAGGAACACTACCTTTGTGTCTTTAGGATAAATACCCAGTAGTGCGATTGCTGGGTCATAGGGTAGCTCCATTTTCAACTTTGTGAGGAACCTCCATACTGTTTTCCAGAGTGGCTGCACCAGCTTGCATTCCCATGGACAGTGTAGGAGGGTTCCCTTTCTCTGCATCCTCGTCAACATCTGTCATTTCCTGACTGTTGATTTTAGCCATTCTGACTGGTGTGAGGTGGTATCTCACTGCGGTTTTGATTTGTATTTCCGTGATCCCAAGTGATGTTGAACACTTTCTCATGTGTCTGTTGCCATTTGGATGTCTTCTATGGAGAAATGTNCTCTGATGCCGAGTGATGTTGAGCACTTTCTCATGTGTCTGTTGGCCATTTGGATGTCTTCTTTGGAGAAATGTCTGTTCATGTCTTCTGCCCATTTCTTGACTGGGTTATTTGTTTTATGGGTGTTGAGTTTGAGAAGCTCTTTATAGATTTTGGATACAAGCCTTTTATCTGATATGTCATTTGCAAATATCTTCTCCCATTCTGTCAATTGTGTTTTGGCTTTGTTGACTGTTTCCTTTGCTGTGCAAAAGCTTTTAATCTTGATGAAGTCCCAATAGTTCATTTTTGCCCTTGCTTCCCTTGCCTTTGGTGATGTTCCTAGGAAGAAGTTGCTGCAGTTGAGGTGGAAGAGGTTGCTGTCTGTGTTCTCCTCAAGGATATTGATGGATTCCTTTCTCACATTGAGGTCTTTTATCCATTTTGAGTCTATTTTTGTGTGTGGTGTCAGGAAATGATCCAGTTTCATTTTTCTGCATGTGGCTGACCAGTTTTCCCAACACCATTTGTTGAAGAGACTGTCTTTTTCCCACTGGACATTCTTTCCTGCTTTGTCGAAGATTAGTTGACCATAGAGTTGAGGGTCCATTTTTGGGTTCTCTATTCTGTTCCACTGGTCTATGTGTCTGTTTTTGTGCCAGTACCATACTGTCTTGATGATGACGGCTTTGTAATAGAGCTTGAAATCTGGAATTGNCTGGAATTGTGATGCCAACAACTTTGCTTTTTTTCCCCCCAACATTCCTTTGGCTATTCAGGGTCTTTTCTGGTTCCATATATNCTATTCGGGGTCTTTTCTGGTTCCATATAAATTTTAGGATTATTTGTTCCATTTCTTTGAAGTAAATTGCTGGTATTTTGATGGGGATTGCATTAAATGTGTAGATTGCTCTAGGTAGCATAGACATTTTCACAATATTTGTTCTTCCAATCCATGAGCATGGACTGTTTTTCCACTTCTTTGTGTCTTCCTCTATTTTTTTCATGAGTACTTTATGGTTTTCTGAATACAGATTTTGTGCCTTTTTGGTTAGGTTTATTCCTAGGTATCTTATGGTTTTGGGTGCAATTGTAAATGGGATTGACTCTTTAATTTCTCTTTCTTCTGTTTTGTTGTTGGTATATAGAAATGCAACTGATTTCTGAGCATTGATTTTATATCCTGAAACTTTGCTGAATTCCTGTATGAGTTCTAGCAGTTTTTTTGAGTGGAGTCCTTTGGGTTTTCCACATAACGTATCATATCATCTANTTGACCTCTTCCTTGCCAATTTGGATGCCTTTTATTTCTTTTTGTTGTCTGATTGCTGAGGCTAGGACTCCTAGTATTATGTTGAATAGCAATTGTGATAGTGGAGAGCCCTGCCGTGTTCCTGACTTTAGGAGAGAGCTCTTAGCTTTTCTCCATTGAGAATGATATTTGCTGTGGGTTTTTCATAGATGGCTTTGATGATATTGAGGTATGTACCCTCTATGCCTACACTATGAAGAGTTTTGATTAAGAAAGGGTGCTGTACTTTGTCAAATGCTTTTTCAGCATCTATTGAGAGGATCATATGGTTCTTGTTCTTTCTTTTATTAATGTCTTGTATCACATTGATTGATTTGCGAATGTTAAACCAACCTTGCATCCCAGGAATAAATCCCACTTGGTCGTGGTGAATAATCCTTTTTATGTGCTGCTGGATCCTATTGGCTAGTATTTTGTTGAGGATTTTTGCATCCGTATTCATCAAAGATATTGGTCTGTAATTCTCCTTCTTGATGGGGTCTTTGCCTGGTTTGGGGATCAAGGTAATGCTGGCCTCAAAAAATGAGTTTGGAAGTTTTCCTACCATTTCTGCTTTTTGGAACAGTTTCATGAGAATAGGTATTAATTCTTCTTTAAATGTTTGGTAGAATTACCCTGAGAAGCCGTCTGGTCCTGGGCTCTTGTTTGTTGGGAGATTGCTGATGACTGCTTCAGTCTCCATACTGGGTATGGGTCTTTTCAGGTTTTCTATTTCTTCCTGGTTCAGTTTTGGTCATTTATACATCTCTAGGAATGTATCCATTTCTTCCAGATTGTCCAATTTGCTGGTGTAGAGTTGCTCATAATATGTTCTTAGAATTGTTTGTATTTCTTTGGTGTTGGTTGTGATCTCTCCTCTTTCATTCATGATTTTATTAATTTTGGGTCCTTTCTCTCTTCTTTTGGATATGTCTGGCCAGGGGCTTATCAATCTTATTAATTCTTTCAAAGAACCAGGTCCTAGTTTCGTTGATTTTCAAGAATGTTCTTTTGGTTTCTATTTCATTGATTTCTGCTCTGATCTTTATGATTTCTCTTCTCCTGTTGGGTGTAGGCTTTCTTTGCTGTTCTTTCTCTAGCTTTTGTAGGTGTAGAGTTAGGTTGTGTACTTGAGACCTTTCTTGTTTCTTGAGAAAGGCTTGTATTGCTATATACATTCCTCTCAGGACTGCTTTTGCTGTGTCCCAAAGATTTTGAACAGGTGTGTTTTCATTTTCATATGTTTCCATT